>LPNX010406523.1:211163-226515 GCA_001517045.1 Pseudotsuga menziesii
GGTCATATTAGTTTTCACTTAGGGTAGACTTCAGATTAGAAGTTCTAGATAGGAAAGATATACCATAATAGTTTTTATCAAACAACAACTCGCAGTAAGTGAGGCAACATGATAATAGTAAAGTTACAACGTAATAGACCTTGCTCGAGGTCTATAATTATTGGAATATATTTTACCTATGACTTAGACTTATGAAAATGATGATAAGTAGTATTCCATCATGAATCAATGCATTAAATTACAATGACAAAAATTATAATGTCAGAGAGGTTTTCAGGTAGTAAAATTCCTACAAGATGTAAGTAACAATCAGATCGGTACATTACAAAATAATATGGTAATGGATGTTGTTACAATGGTACATGCAGCAAGGTGATAATGTAATTACTGAAGTTTATAACTCGATAGTGAGCTTATTTACATACAAGCAATAGGTTGATAATTTCCATAAATAGTAAGCTAGCGACAAAATAGAAACATGTACTCTATTGGAAATCTTTACTATCCAGATTGATAGAAGTAATTTCATGAATTAAAAGACAGTTACTTTAGCTCATCAGAGCTTGCTTTTAAATAGTTAGTTAATTACTAGCATTTTTACATGCAACGGATATACTTCTTGCTACTTTATGAATTAAACCCCTACTTGATCGAGTGTTACATGTTAACCTATAAGAAACAGCAGTCCATCTACGTTAGCATAAATGCTAAGTAAGCCCAAGTTTTCAAAGATATATTTCACCTACTTGCTAAAAAGTAAACTTATTAGTAAAATTGAAAGAAAGCTGTGTGCAGGTCAATCTCATATACTTTACAAAAATGAAAGTTGTATTAGTTAATGTAATATAAAAATGATTAATACTAAGTGTTAGACTGTTTCATTTTTTGCTAACTACTAGCAGTTGGTAAACTGCGTATTCAAACATTTTATGCTATCTTAAAAATTTTAAATTTTTGTGAAAATTCGGGGTTTTGACACTACCCCAATGTTATTAAGAGTGTGTATTACTCCTAATATTCCAGCAAATAGGTTTCAATCTAGATAAGTAATAATAGAATGTTGTACAGCATCGTTGACTCCTTAGCCATAATGTGCAATTCAGTAGTATAAATGAAAATACTCAAGCATGCATAACCAAACAATATCATGAAATGACAACTGAAAACTTATCTTTATTTGTTTCATTGGTATACTCCTTCTTGAGCCTTTAGCTTCATCACCTTGTTCATTCATAACAACATCATTTCTTATCCAAACGCTAAGATGGATAAGAGGTTATTCAAGAATCAAGTCCTTGATATTCCTCATCACTTGAGGGATCTTCTTTGAATCGTGAGAGCTTGATCTTTATTTGCTTCCATATTCTCTTCTATTTTTATGAGTCTAGCTTCTTCTTATGTTCACTCTTCTCAGAGACTGCTAAAGGTAATCACTTCCTTCTAGAACACATTCCTCAAATGAATGAATCCCATGATCTTGGGAGGCCATTCAAGGTGGTTATAACAATATCTTATTATTCTTCAATTGATTTGTCATAGCGTGGAACACTTACTTTTGGTGTCTTCAAGGATGACACATCAGGGATGAGATGATATTTAATAGAAGATAAAATGATTCTCTTGGATCTAGCCTTAGCCTCATCTCCCTCTGGCTCTTAGAACTTCCTTACTAAAATACTGATCCAAGTCAATTTCTTCTAGGATCATCGGAGGTCCTATACTAACATACTCAGAAGTTTACAGCTTCACCAAGCTTGTAATCAATATGGTGTGATTAGTCATTTTGAAATGAGAACATTAAATGTAAATAGAAAAAATTTAGATCTTATCGATTTAAGGTGTTTGTCCTAATTCCGGAGATGGTTGGTATAGGGTTTGTCATCGAAACCCTAATTTTGAAAAATTGGAATTTCAAACTTCTTATTGGATAGAAATATGGGTAGGACCTCTTCAAGGTGAGCTGTCCAATGTACTCATTTTCTTAAAACAGTGGAGGGAAGCTCCGAGAACATCTATCCCTAGTTTTCCAATTTCTTCTACATAAATGAATAATATTGCTTATGTTGTATATCTGAAGTTGCAGATCATTAAGGTATGAAACTTCTCACTATGATATCCTGATAAGCATTATTTCCAATCCCATAGGTTAGATCAGAAATGGAATCTCTAAGTGGGACTTATTTGGATTTTTCCAAGGTGACCGTTTTGGGGACTAGCTCTCATTGGCCTACACCACCCAAGGACACCATTTTACAACACTCATATCACTCCATTAGACCTTCTGTTAGACCCCCACACCTCCAAAATAGCCTAAGGATGACGAAAAAGGGCTAAAAACCCCCAAAAAGAGCCCAAAATAGCCTCCTAGGACCTAAAGCCCTAAAAAATGTGCTAAAACCCTAAAGGGGGCTAAAGTTAGGGAAGAAGGGGCTAAAATCCCAAAAGAGGGGCTAAAACCCTGACCAAGGGCTTAAAACCCTAAAACCCCTTGGAAAAGCTATAAAAGGAGGGTGGGGGGTCACTCTCAAAATACTTCTCCCATTTCCTATTGTTTTGCTACCCATCGATGCTCTGAGACCTTTGCCTGTCAAACCACCCACACTCCCTCTCCTCCATCTCCATTTCCATTTGAGCCATTGCTCCCCAAACAAGAGAGAGGATTCCACAATCTAGGGCATGGTGGTCGATTCCCACTAGAGAAGGTGTACTTGTGCTTTCATGTTTTGCTTCTTATTTATTTAGTGTGCTTTGATTTCTAACCATTGTTTTTATTTGTGGGTTTTGCTTAACATTGTTTGCAGGTTTTTTCATTGTATCAAGGGTTTATTTTGCAGGTTTTGAAGGAAAAACCCTAACCCATGTTTGCAGATGGGTTCATCAACATTGCTTCTATTTCTTTCTGTCATTAGATTAGCCTTAGTTTAGTTTACTATTATTTACGCGTTGTTTTATTTTTTGCTCCTAGTTTACATTTCTATTTCATTTTTCTACATTTACCATTAGCAGGAACCTACCCTTTTGTCCTATAGACAGAAGGGAGCCATTCTTGCCCCTGTAGCACTGAGAAATCCTTGCTACAAAACTGGCGACCATACCAGGTCGATCCCATAGGATCCCTGGGCCAAACTTTTAATTTTTCAAGTTTTTCCAATTTTACCCTAGTTTTCAAAATTTTCTTGTTAAATCTATCCTAGATTCAGTTTATTTCTTGTTTTAGGTACTGCCGAAGCCTCTTCTAGGAAAAACTAAGTCGGATTGACCACTGTACTAGTTACAGTCATCCATATCTGACTGTGTCTCACCAAAAAACCCCAATCCAGAGCAGGGAGCTCTTATTAGGGGCAAAAGGGGAGACTAGGTTGCACTTAATGGGCAAACAAGTTGGGGTTGTTTCTGCATTCTGTCTGACCCCCTCGCTCATTTCTGAAAAAATCTCGCGGCCCCCTCGCCAAATTTGGTTAGAAATGTGTAGCCTGTCAAACAAAACTTTAATTTGAATTTAATAGACTGTAAATTTCAGTTTTAGAGGACTGTTAGCGCGTCCTAGCCACCTCTTTCCACCATTGCAAGTTAATTTCATTTCCTGTTTTCATTTTCTGCATTTTATTTCATGAAGAATGTGTAAATGTTAAGTAAATCATTATGGCTTAATAAAATGAACCTAGTCTAACTAAAATCAAATTAAAATCAATGATCTTGCTTCCCCTTCCTCCTCTACCTAGGCATCACCCTTTAGGGTATTCTAGGATACGATGAAGGGCAAGCTCGTATAGATCTAGGCACTCCACGATATTGTTCCAAAACCATTAAAACTGGGTGACCTAGAAGGTAGAGGGGGTAGAGAAGGAGGGATTCTCACGGCGCTAAGCATCCTCCCTGTTGACCAACCTAGCATCTGAGAGGTGAGCTGAGGATCTACAGATGGGGTTAGTCCCATTGTGTTGAGATCCCAACACCTTCTCTTGGTTGAAGAGGAATATCAGTGTGAGGTATACATCTAGTTAGACCAACAAACATTCAGGGTTAATCATTGTACTTGTTCACAATTTCTATTTATTTATGCTTCATACACAACCACAATGAAATGAACTCTACCATGATGAATTCATAAACCATATTGCAGCAACCAAATACCAAAAAAAACAAGCAAACAAATACACCATACCAACTAATTAACTCAACTCAATTCATGATGTTGAGTAAGCCTTAAAATTTACTAATTTACACTATGTTCAAACAACTTTGTAGTCTTTGAGGGCATAAGTCCCTAATTGCTTCAACTATGGGAAGTACTTGGGCTCTGCCCAAAAAATCATTGTGAGGAGTACCACAAGAACCCCAAAGTAGCTAGATGCTGAGAGGAATTGCTAGGTGAAAGAGGCAACAACCCCTTTCGATTGAGTATAAGCACCTATGAGGAACAAGCCAAGCACTGTCTTCTGGTAGTATTGGTGGCTGAGTGACCATCTGTAGCCAATAGGAAGCCACTGAAACTAGGGTCCAAACCTCATTATCACCTATTTCACACATAAAAGCAAGCACAATTGATCCTCCGTGCTCTTCCTCATTCCTGAGAGGTGAACCACCACCATTTAGAACACTCAATCGACACCATCAAATCCATTATCAATGATCTTCCACACCATTAGCAGGCCACAAATCCTCTGATTCTGATTCAAACCCCTATCAGTCTGAACTAGACCTCCACACCGCACCATCTAGCCCCATGGGCAATAAAAATCTGAATCCATTTTTCGGCCTAACCTTAGCAAGTGGACCCATTCCCACATCACAATTGATTACCCACAACCTAACAAGTGGCCCAAGCACAGTCATGCAGCCTGTCATTAGCCAGCTGCCACCACCTATAGTGACTAGCCAACCTGGCCCACTTACAACACATGGAGGTAGTGGCCCTTCTACACAAACTGCCCCTCCTACCACAAAGGGGGGCAATTGACCATCAACCTACATTTCCCCTACTATCATACATGGGGGTAATGTCCTTGCCACTCATACTGTCCCACCCACAACAATTCGAGGCATTGGCCCATCCGCAATGGTGCCACCGCAAGCACCCTGAGCCATGCAAGTGCACTATGCACCTGCAAACCCCACCACCATCGCAGCCACATCCCACATCAACTTGGGGTCAAACCTACCCTTCATGACTCATCTAAACTTGCCTCATTTGGCCAGATTAACAAACAACCCCATCCGCCACCAATAGTTTTGGCCACCTATGCCAACTAAGCTTCCATCAAACATCCCCATGTTTGAAGGAAAAGCTAGGGAATGTCCCCCAAACCACATAATGACATTTCATCTATGGTGCTCATCCAATAGCATAGTAGATAGCTCCATTAGGTTGAGGCTATTCCAATGCACCCTTATAGGTGCTGCGGCCAAATGGTACATTGAGCTGCCACAAGACAAGTACCCCAACTTCAACTTCTTAGCCTTCATGTTCCTACAGTATTTCCAACTCCCCATCAGATATGATGAGGGGGTGGAGATCCTACTGTCCTTCCATCAAAGCACTGCCACTCACATAACTGACCATATCCATGAGTGGTGGCGATGCCGTAGCTTATGCAAAATCCAACTAGACGACAAGATATTATTGGATTGTTTCCTTAATACTTTGCTCCTACCCATCGCAAAGGACATCGCATCTGAATGTCCCCAATATGAAGAAGAAGCCATAATGAAGGCCCAACAATTTGACCTCATCTAAGCCCTATCGAGATACTTGTGTACCATCATTCCAGACTATCCCTATCCAAGTACCTCCTACAACGACGCATCGAGGGCATCCCACGCTGTAGACGGCATCATAGGGTCAGTCTCCCAACAACCGCATCCTCGACCGACACCACCTGCCATTACACCACAACCAAGAAACACTACTAGTGTTGCTTACCAGAACCAAGCCCCGAACTATGCTAGAATGATGTCTCAGTCCATAGAAACAACTTCATATGCACAACCTACACCACCGAAACAGACTCAGGCCATGGCTTGGCCAAAACAATAGTATGTGGGGAAAATTCCCACATTTGTAGCACCACCACCCCCACAAATCTACTATGCACTGCAAGTACAACCTGTGCAAGCCCCCACCCCCGCTCCACCCACTCCATTAGGACAAGTGTTCGCACAACAGAACTGTCCCAACCAGCCTACCCCCAACAATCAACAAGGGCAAGCTAGAAACAACCAGCCCCGCAACCAAGGAAATAACCAACCGTAGGGAGATGGTCAACAATTGAACCCTCCCAACAATGTTGTGGCAAATCGGCTAGCCCAAAATCCCCCACGAAAAAATACACCGAGACGCAACACCCCTTTGCGCATAAACCAACCATGTACACTATGTGATGTCTATGGGCATTACACGTTTGAGTGTCCCCTCATGGATTGCGCTTAGCAGGCCATTCAAAATGAGGCCCAATAGGCTGCCAATGCTACCAATCAAGCCCAACCCAACCAAACACAACAAGGACCTCCCCCCATGGTGCTTCAAAACCCACTACCAGTCCAAGGATTGGTGGCAACTGCATCCCCTCCCCAAACCCATCCCAATGCTCCGAGGGCACCCCCCATGGCCAAAACAGGTGTTCATCACCTACTATCCATGACGAGTGAAGAGGTCAACTTGCAAACCAAACAGAATCAGTACAGTACCACTACTGAACCTGTTGACTCATCAACAACATCCAAGTCTAAGACAATCAACCTACCACTTCAGTTACCCCCATTCCTTGCCCCCCCATATGTAGAGTTGCCAATAATGCCACAGCTAGAGCTGCAGTCAGCTATAGCATTATGGATGATTTGGCCCAAACGCCAACCACCATGTCCGCTCTTGAGGTACTTAAAATGTGTCCAGTTTAGCGGAAAGCCTTACTGGCCGCTCTAGGGGCAATAGACCCCTCCGACTCCAAACTGATCACCTTTGACATGGAGAACAGGGAACCATGTATGCCCTCCACTATCTCCTTTCAAATATCGGTGTCCATTCAAAATTTGGTTGTGTACCGATGCATAGTGGATGAGGGGGCATCCATGTGCATCATGTCTACCTTGGTTTGGAAAAAGCTTTGATCACCAATTCTGCAACTGTCCTCCATGACTCCGCGGGCTTATGATGGAAATCCCACTAAAGCCCAAGGAATCCTCCCTCATGTCCCCATCATATTAGATAGGAAGACAGTCCTGATTGACATAGAAGTCGTCAATTCTCAACTGGACTACAACATCCTCCTTGGGAGGAGTTACATGTACGCCATGCAAGCCGTCGCGTCAATTGTCTTCCGTCTCATGATGTTCCCCCATGAAGGGAATATTGTGATGGTTGAAAAACTCACCTATCATGATCCACAAAGGTAAACAACACCTACCAATGTTATCCCTACCATCACCACCATTGAGCCGCAAGTTGCGACCACACACGCTAACGTCATCCCTGCAACCAACACTGTGGTTGAAAACACACCAGCCTCCCAACCATTGAATGTGGGCCCTAGCTTATTTACCGATCCCACCATGATGGCTCCTTTCCCATTGGTGTCACCACCACCAACACAAAAGAAAAATATGAACTTGTGCATGGTCTCATCAAGCATTGCTGCACCCAAACAACAACCGAAACCACAGCCCCAACCACAACCACAACACCGTCCACAGCTGCAACACCAACAATAGCCACAACATCATCTGCAGCTGTAACCACAACCTATCCCCCACATGCAACCAGGAGGGAGTTATCTGGGCTCATCTCCAGTCCATATAATTCCCTTCCTCTTTCCCCCACCTGGTGTCATGAGCAAGCTAGTCATGGCCACCTTAAGCCTACCCAACTTTATGTTGGGGATCTTCGTGTGGTATCTCGATCCACCATCTCAACCAGCAATACCCCAGGTTGTTTTAACCCCGATGCAACCTATTGTGGTTGAGTCTCACACCCCACCTGGTCCGCACAAGCAAACCACCTCATCTGCACCCACACCCCCCCAACCCAAAATCCTAGAGGCAAGAACAAAAAAGCCACCATAGAACCACGACAAGTCCCACCTTGTGTCATCTGTGAACAACAGGGCCATCCAACTCATAATTTCCCTGAAATCCCAGTGATTCATGTGCATCTAGATGCCATGGATACGAACAAAAAAACCCCTATGGTTGAACTCCCAACTGGGCCTGTAGTAAGGAACAAGGCATTGAGGACAAACCATGCTTGTGCCCTTTGCATCTTGTATTGACATCACTCCCACCATTGCCAAGACTTACCCAAATTTTGAATGGCTCTCGCTGACCTCCATCAACATTCCCTTGAATCTGAGATCACCTTCATCAAAGAATCCCACCCCCGATTGCCTTCTTCAAACACCATGTCCATCTACATGATGTCCAGTTTTGTAGACCCTCTTGTCTCCACCATCACCAATATCCCATCAGATCTGTCTCTTCTGTTGTTTCCCTAGCCACCGCCGCAACCTTAGTCGCAACCTCAACCTTAGTTACCAGGGAAACAGTGCGGTTCATTCCCGATCAACATTTTCCTTTTCCTTTTCCTTTTCCCTTTTCTTTTCCTACCATCCGAGATCATGAGTAAGTCTATCTTGGAAACCCATAATCTATAGGATTTCACATTGGGAGATCCTGTGTGGTATCTTAAACCACCTACCCTACCTCGGAGACCACAGGATGTGTTGACTCATGTCCATCCAATTCATATTATGTTGCACCTACCTCCAGGTCCATCAAAGATTCCTCTCGTCTCTAGCCCTGCCCCTCTTCCTTCAACAGAGACCGGGGGTAAGGCCACAAAAACCACAACCAATACCATTTACATGATCTCTAGCACCATTTTCCCTTTCGTCTCGTTGGTTGTGGAAGATCTACCTGATCTATCCCAGCACTACTTATGCGATGATGGAGAGATCTATAAGATCACCTTTGGTTTTACCCCATTCCATTTAAACCATAGTATGGAATTGATTCTTCCCATAAAAGACCATATTCCATCACCCCGCCTTGCCAATGACCTTCGTCTTGGCAAGGGGGCATACCTCTTCGTTGAATATGATGGAAAACTCTTCGAGAACACCCGCAATGGGATCTACCTCAAGAAATTTTACACTTAAACATCACCAATGAGTCACTTCATTTTCTTTTTTTTGTTTTTCAATGTTTTTCAGCAAAAATTAGGGGCAGTACCATCAGCTGCTGGTCAAAAGTCACTCGGAGCCTGTTCGAGACACCTCTCACATATTCGGGCTTAAATTTTTTATATCTCCTTATGAGGCCATCATCTCATGCTTCATTAAGTCAATTTCGGGACCATTTCCCACAAGTCACCTCGATTTACGAGCCATGACATGACAATGCGAGTGTCTACGAACCTGTACTTGTATCACACCTCCCGGCCGCAACTCATGCGATTTTTCAGGCCTCCGCCTGTTAAGGACTATAAATTTAGCTTTTATTTTGCATTTTTCACACATAGTTGTCTTTTCCATTCACCGCACCTGACGCAAACATCTGGACCATCGTCTACAAAACAATTTATTTTTCTTGCACATATTTGGCATATAAATGACTTCGGATTTGTACTCATGGTGCATGTGATCAAGTTCATCCACCACTACACACACACACACTCTCCTGAGATCTGTCGAAGAGCCACCTCAGTTTGCATGCCTCTGCTGCATCGACTTGCAGGCCTCTGTCGTGATCTATCCCATGCATGTATTAGTATATTTGAGAGCCTTCTACTCTATCCATACTACATGGATGACCTTTGGACCTCTGTTCACCATCCCGACATGGGGAACCACATGTGCCACCATCGGTTGACCACATTAGAGTTTCGTTTAAGCTCTTTTTTTACTCCTTGAAACAATGAAAAGATTATCGAGCATAGCTACTTCCTTTCCCGATAGCTAAAGTATAGGAAAGGGAATCTACATCGTCTCGTTTATCTCCTTTTGTGGACCATGTAGACCATTTCATGAAAAGGGAATCTTTGGCACACTCAAGCCAAGACCGTTCCCCTCTGCATACTTTTATGCTTTCTCAAGTAGAGGGGCCACACTTTATGAAAAATCTCACCACCAATTGTCATTAAGCTCTTTTCTAGCTGTCTCAACAAGAAAAGATTGCCGAGCAAACTTGGTTTTTTTCATGCTCATAAACTTTATTTGAATGATCATCCAGCTAGTATAGGTTTAACCTTTTCCATCCTGATTTGAATACCAACGGTAAAGAAGTCTCTCATCCCCTCCAAGATGCGCGAGCTCTCCTATGTATACTTTTATCCTTTTTCCGTAACAAGATACTACCAACGAAAAAGAGCCCCCATTGGAGTCTTCTTCGTGATTTTAGACTCTCTAAAATTGAAAGAACCATCGAGCATTTACCTTCTTGGGATGTCAGGAAATCCATGAGATCATACCATAATGATTTCCCTAGACACCACCCCACAAAAAACAGTTTGGCAGCATCCCCACATTGGGTCTCCTTTGTTCAGAGTACTCTGCAATGTGTCTTCCTTGGATCCCATCAGTATCAAAAGTGTCCACCTCCTCCAAGTATTTCCCATATGCAGTGACATTCCTGGTATTACAACTATGATCCCATTCCTTTGATTTAGTTTCATTTGTTGCCTGGTCCACCTTGTCGTCATACTCTGAATAAAGGAAGTTTGAGTCTCCCACTCCCCCCCTGCCCCTATTAAGTTATTTCCCTTTCTTCCCCTCCCCCCCACTTCAGTGAGTTAGTCTGTAGATTGCTTTACACCTTTTGGTTTTCTCCCTCGCACTCCTGGTTAAGGAAACATCATTGCCTTGACTAAGGGCAGGTCTCCCTCTATCGATGTCAACACACATATTCCAGAGGATAGACCCAGATGTCCCTGTACCTTGGTTTCATTGACATCATTGATGAGTTCCTTGGACCACTTGAGAGGATTCCTTAGTGTCTCTTGGCATGGTTGTTTCTCACGTGCTTGACTTCAACTCCATCATCACACCCTTGAGATTCGTACAGGGTTTCTTCTGCACAGTACTTGGTCGAAGACCCCAGATGTCACCTGACTCTAGCACATTGGTGAGTCCACTTGAGGGACCTAAACATGTCATGTCCCTTGTGATTGCTGGGTTGCATTGGAGATAGTGATCTAAAGCCCCAGTAGTGCTTCGATATACCTTTATGATTGATTTAGCATACTTGTACCATAGAGGCTCGAACTCTCAATCATCAGGTCCACACAGCTATGTATCGAATCTAGCAGACCATCAGTCATGAAGATATAGCATTCCATGATAATGCCATGGGTCCAATGTAATAGATCAGTATTGTATTCAGCCTCACATGGAGGCAACCATTATTGTAACATCAGTTGTATATGATCGGCTCTTGTATTTTAGAGCATAGATCAAATGATTCTTTTGACATTATAGTGAGCATGGGAATGCCCGCCTCATCCATATACATGTCACGCATTTATTGTATCTCACCCATTGATGGGAACCATATTAATACAAAAACCAAAAGCCACCATGCCCCAGCCCTGGAAGCACCACCTCTACATAGCAAATCCTATGATGTCCATCGGCCATACGTTGAGCTCCTTCACTCACACATCAGAGGGCAATCTGTTAACCCAAAAATCCCCCACATAGCTCTCAATGGCCTACATCACCCAAGGACACCATGTTACAACACTCATATCACTCCATTAGACCTCCACACCTCCAAAATAGCGTAAGGATGAAGAAAAAGGGCTAAAAACCCCAATAAAGGGCCCAAAATAGCCTCCTAGGAGCTAAATCCCTCAAAAAGGGGCTAAAGCCCTAAAAGGGGCTAAAGTTAGGGTGAAAGGGGCTAAAATCACAAACAAGGGGCTAAAACCACGACCAAGGGCTTAAAACCCTAAAACCCCTTGGAAAAGCTATAAAAGGAGGGTGGGGGGTCACTCTCAAAACACTTCTCCCATTTCCTATTGTTATGCTGCCCATGGATGCTTTGAGACCTTTTCCTCTCAAACCACCCACACTCCCTCTCCTCCATCTCCATTTCCATTTGAGCCATTGCTCCCTAACCAACAGAGAGGCTTCCACAAGCTAGGGCATGGTGGCCCATTCCCACTAGAGAAGGTATACATGTGCTTTCATGTTTTGCTTCTTAGTTATTTAGCGTGCTTTGGTTTCTAACCATTGTTCTTATTTTCATGTTTTGCTTAACATTGTTTGCAGGTTTTTTCATTGTAGCTTAGCTTTATTTTGCAGGTTTTGAAGGAGGAACCCTAACCCATGTTTGCAGAGGGGTTCATCAACATTGCTTCTATTTCTTTTTTTCATTAGCTTAGCCTTAGTTTAGTTTACTATCATTTATGCTCTGTTTTATTTTCTGCTCCTAGTTTACATTTCTGTTTTGTTTTTCTGCATTTACCATTGGCAGGAACCTACCCTTTTGTCCTATGGACAGAAGGGAGCCATTCATGCCCCTGTAGCAGGGAGAATTTCCTACTACATGGACTTCCACATGTCATTTCTTCACTTTCTAGGTCTAAAACGAGTACCACGGAAACTACACTCTATTCCCTACTTGCAACATCTTGTTAAAATTAGTTTGGACGTTCCTACCCGAAGATATAGCAAATATCCCTAGGTCACATTTTTATGACTATATTCTGGAGGAGGATGAAACCCTAATTTGGAGGAACCATATCTCCTAACGTATAGAGAATATGAGGATGAAACTTTTATGTAGTGTACAACACACATTTCTCTTTGGTCTATAAAAATTTTTGCTTGTGATCCTTCTCCACTCTCATGTTATAGAGAAAGTTCTAGGATTACTAAATTCAGTCCTCTAGGGTTCGTAGGCATGAAACCCTAATTTCCATTGGTTTCCATTGCAACTGTATTTTGGATATATAGTGAAACTTATTTGATTCAGAAAATGATACCACCAATAGATGCACCCTAGTGAGGTGAGTTATCCTATCCCTCCTTTCTTGATGATCTGTGGAGAGAACAACTTCAACTAGGAATCCCTAGTTCTCGCAGCTGCACAATGCCTTTTTTCAGAGAGGCTCTGATACCATGTTATAGTTTCTTAATATTTGATTAGATTATCTATGTTCTTTATCTTAAAGAATAACAAGTACAACAAAATGTATAAGATGTAAAATATGCACAAGACACAAAAAATTTCATCGAGGAAAACATAAAGGAGAAAACCCTGCAAACTTCTTCAAAATAGTAAGATGATCAAAAGCAGTAATAAGAAATGTTCAACACCTATCTTCATCTCCTCCTATGATTGTCTCTCTCTCTCCAACGACTTAGAGAGAATGTGAAGTGTGTATAAATGAGGGAGAGTGCCTCCATATTTATACCCTTTCAAGTCACTGACCAAATATAAGACTCTAGCCTACATGTCATCTCATATGGGGCCCACTTCTCCTAGAGAGACCACAATTACTTATTACATGATGTTACACTGGGGACTATTGGCCCGACTTACAACATACTTTGTACGTAAAGGTATATACACAATTTAGACACCGTATAAAGGGGTTACACACATCCCAAATGGGGGTACAACAACATACAATGGTAATATACATTAGAATATCTTCTGAAGTTACAAATACATCAACAACCTGCACCTAGGAATGACATGGATCATAATGTTCCTTCGAGAAGGATGGAGGAAGAACTAGAGGAGAGGATGAAAAGAAATCAACCACTTCAATTGAATTCAATTCATTTGAAATCAGAGGAAAAAAAGGAGCTAAGACAATAATATCATTTTTATTGGAGTCTATTTGTTGTTAACATCCTTCTCTACAAAATTTTGAGTCTTCTGGCCAATAAGTTTTGGAGAGCTACATTTAAAACACCAACTTTTTCTAATAAGCATAGACTGATATCCTTTGATGGAGACATATTTTTTGAAACCTTGAATTTCTTCACCGATATTTTCTTGTGCCTAAGTCGAGAAGAACACTTCATAAAAAAATTATGTTGATGGCCCCTTACCTGGTGACAAGAGAGATTAGAGTAAACTTGGTAAAAAAATGGTCCTCCTGAACCTAATTCAAATTCCATGTCATTGTGTCTTAGTTAATCAAAGTTCTTTAAAATTCAAAAGTGGTGCATATAAAAAAGTTGGAGGGAAAAATAAAAAACTAATTTTTTATCTTTTATTTCCATGTTATCTCCTTGTAGGTTTACTTGAATTTCAAGTGGGAGAAATCATTGGATGTAGACAACGAGTAGCCATTCCATATACTTTTAATAGTATTGACATAAAAAGAAAATGAAAATACAAAAAAAAAACTTTTGTATTTTTATTTTTTCATTATGTGCATGTTGTTAAAATTTTGTAGAATGGGTGATTGTTGGATGGATAATTCAATTCTACATCTAATGAATGCTTCCACTTGGAAATTGAGCAAAGCTACAAGGAGATAAGTTGAAAATACAAGATAAAAAAGTGAGATTTTTACTCTCTCTACTATTATTTTATTATTTTTCTTAGGATTTCCTTAGGAGGCCCATTTTTTACGTAACTTTATTTTAATTAGAAATGAATTGGTAGATTCTAATAGACCAAATTTTTTATTCAGCACCATCACTTCCATTCCAATGCACTTTCCACAAAAAGATAATCTCGGAGGTCCATCTCCACTAGCACTGATGTGAATTTTCTATCAAAATTTGAATCTCAATCCTTTTCAAGAGAAGAGAAAACACAAATGCTATTTTTGATATATGAAAGAATTTCCTCATGCCAAAAAATAATGGGATTTCAAGCATAGTTACCCATACCTTATGAGCATTAAAATGTTCCTTCCGCGGGTTGAAATTTACATGTCGCCTATTAAATATCATCCTCAATACTCTGTAGTTCTATATTTGAGCAAGGATATTCTCACCATCCTCATTTCAACTCATTTTTAAATAGAACCAGCCTCTAACTAGTATATGAAAAACAAGGACATATCCCAACTATTAAACAAGTTATCAATTATCTACGAATTCATGGAATCATTCCTTCCCATCTTACCACAAAAACTTTATTATTAAGACCTCCAGGAGATATTCTAGAACTTCATCAAGACAAATATTCACTATTACAATCATCACTACCCTTTCTTTTCTTGTTATATTTCCCTTTAGTTTTTTTCACAAGCTTCCCTCACCTTTCAGTTGATTGGGGCATCGTCCAAGAATGATGGGATAAATCCTAGAGTGTGATAACTGCATTAAGGATTGTGTGTATTTTATTCATTCAATTGGTTGCACCTAACCAAGGGAATGGGAATAGATTCAGA
>LPNX010406523.1:227102-248797 GCA_001517045.1 Pseudotsuga menziesii
CCAAACACTTCTCTCTCTCTCTCTCTTTAACCAACTCCCTCTCCCCCCTCTCTCTCAAAATCTCCCTCCCATCCCCATTCCCTCTCTCTCTCTCTCTCTCTATTTCATGCTCTATTTCCCCTCGCTTTATCTCCCATCCATACTTCTCTCTCTCTCCCCCAGACACTTGCTCTCTCTCTCATCCCTCTCTCCCACACACACTCTCTCTCTATCATCCCTCTCTCCCACTCTCTCTCTCTATCTCCCTCTCTCTCTCTCACCATCCCCCTCCATCCCACTCTACTGCCCCCACTTTCTCATGCCCCCCCCCCCCCCCCCCCCCGCCCACACCCCCCCCCCCCCCCCCCCCTCCCCCTCTCCCTCCCTCCCCCCCCCCCTCCCTCCCCCTCTCTCTCTATCCCAACACAACTTCCCTATCTCCCTTATTCCTTCCACCCCCCTCTCTCTCTCACTTCCCCCCCTTTCTCTAACACTTCTCTCTCTCTCCCTCCAATCTCTCACTACCTCTTTCTCTTGTCCCTCTCTCTCTCTCCCCCTCTCTCTTTGTTCCTTTCCCCCTCACCCACATATCTCTCCATCTCTCTCTCTTAGTCCATCTGTCCCTCTCCCTCTCCCTCTTCCTCCCCCCCCCTTCTCTCGCTCTCTCTCCCCAAAACACTTATATCTCTTTGTAACCAACTCCCTCTTCCCCCTCTCTCTCAAAATATCCCTCCCATACCCCTTCCCTCTCTCTCTCTCTGTCTCATGCTCTCTTTTCCCCCGCTTTCTCTCCCATCCATACTTCTCTCTCGCTCCNCTCTGTGCCCCCTCTCTCTTACGCTCTTCCCCTACTCCATCCTTTCTCTCTCCTGTCCCTCTCCCCCTCCCTCTACACAATAAATAAATTTAGTAAATTTGAAAAATTTAGTAAATAAATCAACAAACATTTGCTTGGAGACTATTGTTATGAATAATTGGAGTTTGTGTTATATCATTTGAGAATGAATCACCTTATTTTGAGAATGCTTGAATCACCTTAAATTGAAAATGCTTGAATCACCTTAATGAAAAATTACTGAGTGGTGCTAATTCGTGGTTAGTGGCTCTCTTCAATGAGAGAGTGAAATTATTTTAGTAGTCTTAATAGATAGTGAAAAAATAGAAATATGATGGTTGTAAAAAGCAAGCCTTAATGATTCACTTTTTTCCTAAACTATTGGCGGTGGACCCTTATGATTTCGTATTTTCCCAACTCTGGTGGAGCACCATGTTCTCTATATACAAGACTTCAAACCACAATTTGTTTTTCAATATCTTCATTTTTTCCTCATCGTCTCATGATATCTATTCAAAAGACATTTTATATAGGAAATGTTAGTCGATATTAAAAAGAAATAATAACGGAAATAATAAAAAATCACTTTTCTCAAGCTCAAGAATGGAACCCAACCTTCATCGAAACGCCCATAAAATTAACAGAAATGAATGCGAATATAGCTGAAATTGAAAGAAAGCAGAAATGAAGGCGAATATACCTGAAATTGAAAGAAAGCAAAAAAGAATACGAATATACCTGAAATTGAAAGAAAGCATTATTGTCAGTTGTGTCCTCGATTCCCCTTAAGCTCATTTGTTTCCATTCATTGCCTCTAATCGAGAGCAGCCTCCTCTATCGAAATACTTAAACATAAGAAACAGACATAAAACCACACTCAAATTCAGATACCCGACCAGAGAGACTCATATTTCACTCAAACCCGGAAACCCAATTATATAAATGCTCAAACCCAATCAAACAAATGCTCCAGAGCATGAATAGAAGATGTAAATGTTAAAACCCTATCATACAAATGGATTTAATAAGGCTCCAATAGTTGTGTACCCTATGTGCTTCGCATTTCTCCAAAGCATATGGTTTTGTTGGATCCAAATTGTTTTGTTATGCACATATTTGATTTCAAGGTTGTCTATTTATTTGCTAATTGATATGTGTTTTTTTTAATAGGAAATTCTGTTATTTTGAATATTTTCCAGAATTGTTGAGAGTAAAAGAATCTGTTCTTATAAAGAATTGTAGACTATGTTATATAATTTTAGAAATTTGAGAAAACAAAGCTGCTAGAAGTGATAGAAAATACCAGTTCATATATTTATTAGCTTTTAAATTCAACCAAACTTCGTTACTTTTCCATGCCTCAATAAAACTTCATTACTTTTCCATGCTTCCATCTTATTTTAGAGTTATCATATCAAATCAAACCCATACGGTAAAGTTGGAAAAGAAAATAAATAATGAAATTATTTACCAAGAATAAGCAAAGCATCTGGTAAAATTCCATGATGCTAACAACAAATAGAAGAGACTCCCAACAAAAAAAAAAAATTCCAGAAAATATGAATGAAGGGCATTGATACAGCGAAGCTAGTCAATCGTTTAACTAGAATTGAATTGGCCTAAGAAACTCTCCTGTCTCAGTTATAATAGAGTAGACAAAATACGCAAAGAAGGCAACAATCAGCACAACTCAGAGAAAATAATTAACAGAAATGAATTTAGTTGAAAAAGTCAACACAAATGAACAGAAAGGAATGTAGCTGAGAAAGTTAACATAAATGAATAGAAACGAATGTACCTGAAACTAAAGCTCATTTCCCTTGTTGCATCCTCAATTCCCCTGAAGTTCGTATGTCTCCATTCATTGCCTCTATTTGAAAGCAGCCTCCTCTATCGCATACTGAACCAGAATCGAACATGAAATCACACTCAGATTCAGACACCCGACAAGAAAGACACATATTTCACTCGAACCCGGAAACCCAATCTTAGAAATGCTCAAACCTAATTGTACAAATGCTCCAGAGCATGAATAGAGGAGGTAAATGTTCAAATCCAATCATACAAATGGACTAGAGTAGCGATAGATGAGGTAGGAGGAGGTAAATGTTGAGATTATATATGCACCCTTCCAACGAATAGTTGCATATCAAGAAAATCAGTTCTCTCTCTTCAATGATTTGAAACTTTGTCTACCTCTGTAACAGAACTATAAATGCAAAAAGCAAGCAGAACAGTCAATAGATGGAACCCTTTGCAGATGAGTGGGCCAACGGTATTTTCTTTTATTTCTATTTCCATTCATGCTTTTTATTTCTATTTTGATTCATGCCTTTTTCCAAGGATTTCTCAGTGGAAGGGGTCACTAATTACTTCTTTGTTATTCTTTTTTCCCAGTATTTTGTCTTAATTCATGGAGGAATCCATTCCTCTAACTCAAAACATGCTTGGAGAACCCAAATGCCTTGGAATATGATCGGGTGATGAGGAACTTGAATATGTCATGGAATATGATAATTTAAGCACCAAATCTCTTCTTGTAGGAAATTTTACATCTTTGTTGGGGTTGTCGATATAAAATTATGCATCTGCATTTGTTCATTTGTAGCTATGAGATTCAAATTTTGTGGTATACAAGCATATAGAACAAGACAATAACACACAAAACATTACAATAGTGTGCTCTACAACAGAGATAGAACGTGCGCTAGCGAGCTAAAATCGTGCGATTATCTGTAAGTTGAACATAATATTTTGTTTTTCAAGTTGAAGTTGAACCAATTACATCGATGGACAGAAACTAAATGCAGCAGAAAATTACGAACCAGATATTTTCTGTATGATCTGTTTGGTTTAAAGGAGTGCCTATTTTTTTGGTGAACAAGAAGATGATCCTTAAAACAAAATTCAATGGTCATTTGATTGCTTCACATATATAATGCTGAACACCATCTCATCACATATCCAATAGACAAAACATCAGATATTCAAAACATCGGTGACCCATTAAATATGCATGACGAGTTTGTGTAACACTACGCCCTCAGTAAAGTTCCAAACCCATTTCTCGTGCAGTAAAATCCAGCCTCCTGCTCTATTATATACAAATTCATACTCAGATTCTAAAGACACGCATACTCAAGATTCAACCACAAATACAAAGGCACACTGAGCTCTTACCTATAGGAACACTTATCACTTCCCGAAAGACACATAAAAGGTGTTGAAAGGGTGTAATATTTGATATAGGATAGGCTAGGTGTGCTTCTCTCTATTTTGACAAATTGATTTTCACTGGGTGAACAACAACAGCTAATCTTTTTTCACGTTTTAGGTTGTTGTAGCTTTTTCATTATCTAGCATTTGCATATATGGATGAGTGTTGGATTTTGGGTTGTGGGTGTTTTGGCTCGGTTGCTTTATTATTGAATGATAATTACAGTAATTAAAGGGTTAGGAAACTTTTGGGATACCACTTTGTGGAGACACAAATATTTGTACGTCTCATCTCTTTTGAGTAGGTCAAAACATTTGTCGATTCAAATATATTGTCTTAACGAAGTTTGATTGGTTCAAAGATGTTATGATTTTTAGGGTTGGACGATTGTTAAGATGAAAGGGCTAGATTTAATAGAAAATTTTATTGGACAAATCATAGTTAGCGTAGATCTAAATTCTAGGCTTTATTAAGGGTCGAGAAGGATCAAATTTGTCGTAAGGTGAAAACCTCTTCTTAGTTATTTACTAGAGATTAGGTTTAAAATAAAATACAGTTTTCATATACTTTTATGTGAACCATAAGTAAAGGCGAGTGAAAATTGATCTTGAATAGTGGCTAGATTGATCCTTTGGCCTCCCCACATATACATATAATTTTTCTGAGTTTATTCCAGGTGCTCAATACAACTACATCAAGATTGATTAATAATTAGTGGAGGTGTGCAATTACATGGAGCAGAGTTCACTCTTCCCTAAACTGAACATTGTTATACCGAGTTTATATAAACTATGATATCAAAATGATATGTAATCAATCAATGTAATTATTTCAGGCAAACATGAAAACTAATAGTGCATCCAGAGCAAATCGTTCGAACTTCAGACTGGCAGTTAGCCATGACGTAGACGTACGACAATTTAAAGTAACATGGAGTTATTTTTTATTTTTTATTGATAAAAAGGAGCCATATAATACAAGGTATCACACTATATATACATAATTTAAAAAAAGGATTGGTTTGTGGGGGTACTCTGAAATCGAGATTTTAATTATTAAAACCTAAGACATAGTGTTGAACCAGAGCTTCAGTAGTTCTTCGGCAAAAGAAATAATGAAAGATGGTCCGAGAGTGATTACCTTCATTCATTTTGGATACTCTACTGTAAGTATGGCTATAAGTATGGATATTCTACTCTACTAGAAGAAATCTATGTAGACGAAAAAGAGAATTTAATTAAAAAGGAGCCATATAATACAAGGTATCATAGTATATAAACATAATTTTAAAAATATAGGTGGGTGGGCACTCCTAAATGGAGATTTTAATTATTGAAATCTATGTTGTTGCCTGCCAAATTGTTTAGATCCGGCCGCTGCCTGCAAAATCTCATCCTTTTCAAGCGGCTTAGAGCTAAATGGCAGTTATCCACCTGCTTATTTTCTTGGTATAAATTCTTCGCACTTTCATGCTATTGATACCGGAAGCCCTAATAAAAATAGTTTTCCATTGTCAAGACTATCGACGATAGCTAATAATTTTCCATAGAAGAAAGGTAGAGAATGGCGTCGAAGAAAAGACATGAATCAAATTTCGGCATGAATCAGAGAAGATAGGATATGATTCAAATCAAGACAATTGGTTTATAGAGATAGGATATGCCCTGTTAAAATTCAGACAATGAATTTTATGGACATTTTGACATTTTTATTGCAAATTATCTTTTTTATTGTAAATGAATGAGTAGTACATAAAAAAGTTATGTGTATATAAACTCTGTGTTTTTAATTTTTTTTTGCGAAATCAGGTAAAAGTAAAAATTTCAAATTTAAGCAGTTTGGAATTCTAAAATAAGGATGATTTTATTAATAGCCCACATACTATAGACAAACTTTACATGATCTCCAACATATAAGATATAGCCATCATAATATAGACAAATCTTACAAGATTTCCACAAACATTACAACATATCCGTCATACTCATCAATATTATTTTTTGGCCTACATAATATGGAGAAACGTTACATCGACAAACTTTACAAGATCTCTCAACCCAATAATTGAATTATCGCTATGATAATGTTTGGTAATATGGAATTTTATGAAAATATAAATACTTTTGTTGAGACATACATACAAGAGGAATTGGAGGTGATAGGAAAAGCAAAGCAAGGATGATTTGTTGCAATACTTTTGTTGAGACATACAGACAAGAGGAATTGGAGGTGATAGGAAAAGAAAATCAAGGATGATTTGTTGCATTTGAGTTGATCGATGTGATATATATAGTAGTTGGCACAATAGTGGGTTTTGAGTATCTACATCTCCATTATAATCTCCATTATTGGCAATTGTTTTATAAGTTACAATCTCCATTAATGGTAATTATTTTTAAGTAAAACTTACTTAGAGTAAACATGGTCTTTAATTTATTTTTTTTAATATCGATGAATGTTGTTTTATTTCTTAGTTCAAAATAGCCATATAAGTAGGATAAGTGTTATGCAAAAACTTGATTCAAGATATCTTGAATTGAATGGTTTGTTAACATAATATTATTGTTGTAGCACCCTTCACATAATGTGTGGGACATAGTATTAAGGATTGAATAAGAACCTTTGAGAAAGATAAGATGTTTCCTTTACCAATTAATATATGTATCATGTAAAAAAAAATTTATTTAGTCACTTTCAAAACATTAATTGTAATTAAATAAAATTGATATAAGAAAAAGATAAGCACGTATGAAGAGGAAAATAAGTGTGGGACATAGTGTTAAGGCTTGAATAAGAACCTTTCAGAAATATAAGATGTTTTCTTTACCCATTAAGATATGTATCATGTAAAAAAAAATTCATTGCACCGACTCTACAACTTAGTATGAAGGAGATCTTGTAAAGTTTGTCAATATTATTTTTGTTAGTAACAAAATAATAAAAAACAAAAATTCCAATTATCCTCCAAAATAAAATGTCGGTCATAAAAACAACACAATATGGGGAAGAGGTTGAAATGTTCCTCCCTTACAAAATAATAAAAAATAAAAAATTAAATTATCCCCCAAAAAATGTTGGCCTTGGAGATGGTTTTAAAACCATTTGCAAGGCCCTCCTAAACCATGTACAATAAAACCATGGGTATGGTTTTAAAACTATGTGCAAGGCCTCATAAAAAACCCATCGCATTATTGTACACAGTTTAGGAGGGTTCTTGCAAATGGTTTTAATACCATGTGCACGGCCCCCTAAACAACCCATGGTTTTAGGAGTGCCTTGCACATGGTTTTAAAACAATGTATTGGGCAGATGTTGTAATTTTAGTTCGTAACAAAATAAAAAATAATAAAACATATTATATGCGAGTCAACAAAAATATTAAATATTAATAATAAAAATATTATATGCGGACCTTAAATAAAAAGATGTGTCTTTTGGTTTGAATCAAATCAATGGCTATATATAAGACACACCAAAGCTGTTTGAATCAAATCAATGGCTATATATAGGACACACCAAAGCTGATAGATCCTTGAGTGAAATACTTTTGGTTCTTGATAGAGCCTAGGATTTGGATCTGTGCTCATTTATTCAGTTTCAAAACATTAGTTTTAATTAAATAAAATTGATATAAAAAAATATAAGCACGTATGAAGAGGAGAATAATTGCATATATCTGTTCATTCAACTAAAACATGGTAATGTGATTAGTGATTCTAGATACTTTATATTTTACTGATAAAAAAATTCATGGGGTTGTTTAAGATCATCATCATTTAATGACTAATATTTCAATTATTAGTAAATCTTATTACATACAAAGTTAATAGGCTGATACTTGAAGAGACTAAGTTATATAGATTACAAATAATTTTGAACTTTTTCTTTGTCGAAGTTGAAGACTTTACTTAAGTAGTTGAATGCTCAATGTGTATATTTGGTGCTTAATTGTTTTTGCAAAACCATGTGCATTGATCAACCATTTGTATCTTATTTAGTTGAGGGATCTAAAAGAAACCTAGGATACCATCCCCTTCATCTCCTTAAAAATCCCTCCAACGGTGTTTACAATGTTGTTTCCCTAATTGTGTCATTTTGAGCCTCAATAAAATCAACCATTGAAAACACCCTGACATAGGATGTGATATATCTAGTGTTGTGTTATGGGAAGAAAAAATGAAAATTCCCCATTGTCCTTTGAATATTCATAATGGAGCTCTTTCTATCACTTTCTCTTTGCATCATCTTGGGGTGCTCTTTCTAGAACTTTCTATTTACATCTACAATGAGTTTGTTCCCTCCTCTCAGGTCATAGACATATATCAGTCTTCCACATTCAACCTTAAAGTAAAATTCGGAACCAGCTTTACTATTCGTAAATCCTTAGTCCATCAGGAAGCTTTCCATCTTGTCGTACCAAGTCAAACTCACAGATATTCTATAGTCACACCCTATGAAGTAGAGCATCATCCTCCCTCTGCATTTTGTACTCTATGTATCGAAACATTTTGTACTTGAGTGACAAGTAGCATCCTATGCTACTAATTTTCTTTGTATCCATCTTAGGTCATTGGATACCAAGATCCTCTATATTGAACTCTTTTGAAAAGTTCCTCTTGCACCCATCTGTGAGCTTGTTGTCCTGTATAGGCTTCCATCTTCAACCTTGTATCAAAGGTTAATATCTTCATCATTCTAGGTGATCTTTATAGATCTTGAGTAATATAACCATTGTAATTTTTTCTACCATTGCTTGTCTCTTGTTATATCATTGTTTATATGAATCTGTGATATGTATAATTGTTAACCTACAATCTGATAGATTTAAAAAAGTCTCACTTCACAAGGGTTGCTCAAATCAAGGAACAAGTTAAAGGATTCAAAGAGACCGTGGAAGAAGGAGAGATTGTTATGAATCAATACATTACTCAAGATAAATATAGGTTGTAGAGCCTATATATAAGATTTACAAATAGTTACATAACTACTGGTCATTTCAACTAATCGACGTGACCTATGAGATCGACATAATCTATTTGTTTACAATTAGTGGCCTGAAGGAATTAGTCGGCTACCCGACTTACGCTCCTCCAACATCTCCCCCACCTCAAAATATTTCTTCGTTCCCAAGAAATGGGGAGAGGACCCTTATTCTATTTGAATAGATATGATCTTGTATTGTTCTTTCACTCTGGATTGTCTTGACTGGTGGATGGTTGTTGTTGAACACACACTTCTACAACAACCTCTCCAGACACTTATAAACGATGTTAAAACTCTTGCCGAGCATAGAGGGAATTTTATATATCTCTGGTAAGACTTGTGAGACCCAACAAGTTCTCCATATACTTAGGCATATTTAAGTCCAAAATATTGATCATGTCGGTTCTCAAGAGTTGTGTATTTTCTTCAGAAGCATAAAGCAGTTGTTGCAGTTGTAGCGTGATTTTTTCGATACTGGATAGACTAGTCTAGGCATGACTGATCCATTTATGTTCTTGTCTATCCAATTTTTCAAGTTTTTGAGTCTCCAGAACGATTTGGTTGTCAATGGTCTGTGCCATGGCTTCACTGGAAACTAGTCAATAGTATTGTAGTGAACTAATGAGTTCATGCGTATTTTGCATTTCTTTGAACACCTAACCATAGTAAGTATACCAATTCCATGGGACATATGTTGTGATAGTATACTCTGCAACATATTGGATCAATAGTTTGTAGGATGCAGTAAATGTTGTAAATGATTTCAGAGTAACACAGTGGTTTCCTCGGCCTTCTCTTGTTTCCTCTCTTTTAATTGTTCCTGGAATGTTGACATGACACTTTCAAAAATTTGATATTCTTTATCGAGGGGTTTATTTGTCATCGGTCCCTACTGGAATTGTAATAAAATGTTGTGCCAGGATTTCACACCTGGCTAAAAATTCCTTCGATTCTTCTTCCACCTTCTTGATTTGTTCTTTTGTCCTCACTCTTCTATTTTTGTATTCCTTATTAATTGCATTTGTCAATAGATCTAGTTCTTCTTGTTTGGATTTTTGTGGATTAACTATAAGTGTTCAACTGAGTTAAGCTAAATGTACTAGTAAGGGTTTTTGTTTCTGTGACTGTTGTAGATGGCGTTGTTGTTATTTTTCTTTTTTTACCTTTTCTCTCCTCCGTTTTCTTTTCCTTCATTCTTTCACTTTGTTATGTCTTTCAGTATCTTGGCGTTGTTCTGGTAGGACTTCTATTTCTAGTTTTTGGGTTTGTTCAGTAACTAGGGTAGTAATAATAAGACTAAGGAGGGTAGTGTGGAAAATGTTGGATGAATTGATGATATTGGTGATAGGTGGTGATGGTGGAAGATGTGAAATAGGTGGGTGATGTGAAATTGGATCAACAAGCAAGATTACTTCCTCCTATGGTAATGGTGGGTAGAAAGGTGATGATAAGATAGTCGGTATGGAAGTCGACTGTAATGTAGCATCGATAGGTTCAGTAGGTTCAACAATGGGGTCAACAGTAAGGGGTTAAATATGTGAGGGGTTTTGCAGTGGGGTTAGTTTCTTGACAGCTTGAGGGATAAATGAAGACATTTGATCAACCACAATATTGCTAGTTAAGTTAGGATTTCTTTGTAAGACTGTTTCGGTGTACCCAACAACTTGTTCTTACACAATGGATTATTTTGGAATGCCGAGAATGTCGGTTATGGTTACACTAGACTGTGGTGCCTCCATGGCTAAAACGGGTCTTTAGATTTTCAATTTATGCCAATAAGGAAGAACAGAGATGGTAACTTATTAATAAATTGTTGGAGATTGTTATCTTTTTTAATACAATATTGGAGTGGTGTAGATAGTTTTTGGAAGTATGGATGAATTAAAGATAAAGGTTTGGTGGTTTTCAAAATAGGTATGATATATTCTTTTACAACTATGGTCAGGGATGGAGGTGGTGGGGTAGTGGTGAGATCAACATCAGGTGTCGTAGAAAACTTGTCTTTCTTTTGAGTTGAGTATAGTTAGTCTGGCTGATTCTCATCCTATGTGATAAACCTTCCTAACTATTCGTCAACCAAGATTTTGTTTTTGGCTGCATCCTCCAAAATATTAGTTGCGCTATCAAACAACTCTCCATTTCCATCTTTAGTTGGATCCTAAAAAATGATTTTGTGCTTTGCCTTTACTTTTTCTCTACTCTTCCTATTATGTCGAGCATTGAACAATTCGTCGGCAACTCAACATATATTCTCTTTAGTGAGGGCGTACTCTAATAGAGGAGTATCGAATTAGGTAGTTTCATCATATTGATATGTTTGTTTATGTGGTTACCGTTGAGCTGGTAGTGCAATCCCTAGTGGATTTATGTCACCATTATTGTCACGGTCGAGAGTGAATGTGTTCAAATGAATGTGTATTTCATAGTCCTCTTCTTTTTTCACATCATTTAAGGGTTCTACCATTGGTTGATCGACTCTTATTACTATGGGTGGTATATCAAACTTAGTTTTGGATTGCTGACTCAATTCAATGAATATTTTCTCAACCAAAGGATAGAAGTCAAGTTTCGTGGATGTACCCTTAGCACCTTCTAAGTACCATACAGATGTGTGGTCCAAGACATGATGTTGTACAGCTGGTCCAGATAATTGTCTTTCCCTTCGCTATGCACAGGCTCGACATATCGTTGTCCTTCAGGTGGATCAATGGGTGCAACCACTCTTATTTTAGAATCGTCGAAATACAATATCCTTTTCTTGAAGCTTATAATAGTTTGGTTGTCTATTTCCCAATCAAATCCTACAATTCCAAGATATGGGTTTGTGTCATCGACAATGTCAATAAATTCAAAGTTAGCATATTTGCTTAATCCTTCGACATCCATCGGTACTTGGGTCACTCTATCAATTGGTAGAGCCTTCGTTTGGTTTGAAATCCTTCGCTAAATAGGAGACCAGTATAGTCGTGGCTTATTCATACTCTCCCATGTATTTCTTGTCAATATATTGACATCTGAGCCCAAGTCTACTGCAATATAGTCCATAGCATAATCTTATATTTGCACACTCATTCACAGTTCTCAGTTTGTCTTCACTTTCCTCTCGATATGATTAACTCTTTTTTAAGGTCACGGGACTTTTGTGGTTTCTTATATGAGTGTTTTCAGTTCTGCAACAACATCTTGATCATGGATTAGTGCTAAACAAATTTTGAAAAATTATTTTCGGTTACTAACCTTTTCATTGACGACTTCCTGATTAGTTTTTCAAATAGTTCGTGCATAGATCTAACTTGTCCAGATGTCTAAGGATTATCAGTATCAACAAAGTATTTTCAAACCTTCAAGAAGAATTCTTTCTCATGTTGGAAATCTAACATAGCTTTCTTTTGTATCACAGGTCTTACCTACGATTGTCCTTGCTGCGTATTTTGGTCTGCTCCCATTGAAACACCTCCTATTGTGACTACATCAATGTTAGGTTGTCTTGGTTCTGTAGAAATCATCTGAATATTCATATTGGGATTCAAATTTTGCATCGATTTAGGTTTAACGACAGTTCTAGCTTGCCATTTTGCAATAAGATGTGGACACTATTCGACAGTGTGATCAAATGCTTTACAATATGTACAATTTTTTGCAAGACTTTGACAATATCAAGAAAAATTTCCTAGGCTCCCACAATTATAACATACGATTTTCCCTCTTCCTCAACAAAATCGTCCTCCTGGTTGGTGTCCTCAAACTCTAAAATTCCCACACTCCCTTTGCGAAGGGTATTGTTTTTGTTGAGGATACTGATTCTGCTGGTATTACGGTTGAGGATATTACTATTGTTGATACTGCAGAGGGTGATACTGAGGCTGCGCTCATTTAGATTGCATTTTATCATCTTTTTTCATAAGTAGGTATCCATCATTTTTTCTTGCAGCAGTTGAAGGGCTCTACAATATTTCTCATCATGAACTACTGGCTTTCAAAATTTACAATACAGACTAGTGAGTGCACTTACAATCTTTTGTAAGTACAAACATTCCTTAGACTCGTGACCTCTAGTCTTGCATATTCTACACCAAGGCATTCCTTCGGTGTTTAATGGGTTTGGCGCACCTGCTCCAACATAGTTCATGAGATCCGAGCAATTATCTTTATGGTGTCCCTTTGTTTTTCATGTTGTACACTATAGTTCCTCCTCAACTTCCTTTCCTCTTTTAATGTCTTGGAACTGCACCATAAGATTGGCCAAATGCGACTGAAGTTGCATCATTCCTGATCCATTATCTCCAACTAGCGAGGCTTCTAACTTCATCGTGATTTCAAGAGCCTCTATCTGCGACATGAGTTTTTGTTGCATCAATGGGGTTTAGATATGTGGTATCAAGGAGGAAATAAACCATTCCTTGTGTTGCACATCTGACATTTGGAAACTCACATTGGCCATTAATGTCTTAAATCTTTAGTCAAAGTCCCAAACATATTCTGTCAATAGTTTCTTAATCTCTTTGATCTATGTGATGCATTATGATTCAGACTTTGACTTTTTGAATTCATCTATAAACCCTAGTCGAATCTCGTTGAGTGTTTTCAAGAAATCTCCTACTAGTACTATGAAGAATTTCATATACTAGTCCAACGCACGACCTCATAGCGTCGGGATCATATCCGCTTCTCATACAATCCAGACAATGTCACAAATAAACCAATGCTTCTATGGGTTTTCCAACCCATGTCCATTGAATATTGGGAGCTTAGTGTCAGGTCCAGCCATTGTATTTGTTGGTGGTACACTCAAAACAAAATTTGGACTAGTCGGACTTCCTTGTTCATGATTTACAATGTTAGTAGTACTTGTATTTATAGAATCATTTGGAGATAGGCCTTGCAATCTTATCTCTGGTAGTGTAGTAAATTTATATGCACATTCTTGTTCTAGAGCTTTAGTTGACTCTTTTGACTCCTCATCGCCTTCGAAGATCAGCTGATATTTCTCCTCTTTGTCACAAGACCCCTCGTCTAATTATGACACAAAATTGTAGCCTTCTTCTCGATATATGGTGCAACTCCCTCATTCTAACATAATTTTTCTTCTGTTACCGTATCTGAATCTTCTTTCACTTCTTAAAAATCTCGATTCTAGTTCAGTTCCACTATCTCTTGGGAACATCTCACTCTAGGGTTCTGCTAAGACATAGCCACCCCTTTCTATTCATTGTAGCATTTGTAGAATTCCTTTTTCACACAAAATCATTTTTATCCACATCTTTAAATATGACAAGTATCTTCTACATGGTCCTCGAAAAAAAATTCGGTCTGCCTCACTGTATGAGGTTATTGTGTTAATAACAAACTCGGTAATATATCCTTTTGGGATACTTTCTACCCAAAACCCATAACCCTTGATATAGTTTTTATCATTGTTTTAAGTCGCTTGATTAAGAAAGGACTCCACTCTTTTAGTTTTCCTGCTTGGAAATTCCTTTGTTGGATTGCTAGCTTACACAACCACCCATGCAACATGCTGGGAAACTTAGAAAAGAAAATATCGTGAATGTATAAATAAATTTACCATCCTAACCACTATGTTGGGTTCCACCAAGATCCTTCACATTCTTTTTTGGCAAACTGTAACTCTTTGAGGTCCACCTAGTCTTGGATTTCTGGCTTCGTGGGATTCCACAACATATCCATAACCACACACTTTAAGGTCCCAACAATGGAACCATTTGTTGGATTTATTCCCTCTCTCTACCCTCAGACTTAGGTTCAGTCCCTTCTACTCAACACAACAAACCCCAAGATATCAACCCAATGGAGTGGAGCTTGGTCGACAACACCTGCGACACAGATGTCGTCTCACTCGAGATATATTAGTTTTATGGGTAACTTCCAAAACCACATTTATGCAGTTAGTGCAAGAGGTTTTTTTATTACCTTGGCTCTGCACCAAGGTTTCCAATGAAGACCGGGATGGTGGCTTACTTGTATGCATAGTATTTCAATACAAATCTATAATCCAACCCTTTTTTATGAGACTTAAGTGAACTAACATCGAATTGACATCATAAGCATACTCATTAATATAATGCGACAATCATATATTTATCCACTTGCAAAAAAATAATCAACCAACCATTCAACACAACATTTATGCATATAAATAAGCTACTCAACATTCACACATATACACAACATATAACGTGGAAACCCATCTAGAAAAAATACACAAGGTGCTCTTCATCTGGCATGAGGAAATAGATGCACCATACTATGTTCAAGATCTTCTATTTTATCTTTACATACTTTTCCTCCCTCTCATGCTCCTTGGTATTATCTCTTTCTCTTTCTACCCTACTCCTACTATCGATGTGCACACATCCTGGATCAACTCAACCCTCTCTACTTGTGTAGGAACTCAACTACAGAGCCACCACTCTGATCCACTCAGCGATCTAGAGTCATTTACAAAAACTACCTATCTCATTTATAGCTCAAGTGTATTTTCTAAGAGTCTAGAGGTTCAAAATACTATATAATCTAATCAGTTAAAATAGATTGGCTATCTATCTAACCCAACTACAACTTGGGTTCCTTATTTTATATCCCCATTACAAAATCGATACAAATCCCATACATGCTTGTTACAGATTCAATAGTGACTCGATACAAACTCTAACATACTCATTACAGACTCTTCTTCAGTCGTTATCCCAACTGACTTACTATCTTCAGCTAATAGGTTATCTTTCCTATTCTAGTAATACATAACAAGACACTATCGACTTGAATTACAAAGATTCCTTCACACGTGTGGTTTCCACTGTCTCCAGCCGAACTTGTACCCACAATTGCTAAGGATTTTCACTTTCTCAGCGTTATTCCTTATTGTCACTTTTTGGCCATCTCACTATCCACCTGCCTACTTCTACGTATATTTTTCCATGTGATCTCATATCTCATTCTAACCTTCTGTTGTGTCTTACTCATCTAGCGTAGCTTCCTCGTCTTGGGCCTTCTCTTTGTATTCTTCTTCTCTTTCCTTCTTCTATCGCAGCATCCTTCCCTTTTACTTGATGCTCCTTCCTCTTACTCTTTTATAATCCTTCTTCTTACATAGGAAGAATTCCACATGAATTATTCCGTACTATCTCGAGGCCCAATAGGATATATTCCTCAAAGGTTCCAATCCACCAAAAAAAACTAAAAAGTACTAAAGTACTTAGAAAGGGACAATACATAACGACAAACTAGGGTACAAAAATACCAAGAATAACCACATGGAAATTATAACTTCGTCCTTTAAAGTACCAATGTAATTTCCCACTATTGTCATGATGGATACAGTCAAGGTGCAACACATCTAATTATATATAAGAATGAAATTTTATTTTTGTGTTAATACTAGCTTGAGACAATGTTGATTTATCAACATTTTTTTGCAAAACACACAAGGGGAAAGCATTATTTTCTAGTAGGGTCACTTATTTTTCAGTTCATGCATGCAAATATTATTCTTAGTTCTATGAATTACCTCACTATCTAAAGAAAACTATCATTGGTTTAAAGGAAAAACATTAGAGTGTTATCAATCTTTCCTATTCTGCACTTTCTGAATATCACAGACAAACAAGATTTGGAATTATTTTATGTTATTGATTTTATCATTGGGATTATTTACCTTATCTTGTTCACTTGATATTTAGTATATTTTCTTATTTTCCATTGTAATATTTGGAAAAAGGCATCATGGTAATGTGTTACATCACTGATGTATAAAAATATAATATATTCTATTTAAGAGTTCTATCACAATGGAAGATCACATACCTTAATCTTCTATAATCAATGACCAAATAAATGACAATTTAACAATAGTAAATGACAAAATAAATTACCAGTTAATAACAATCCATGTCTTACTAAATTACCACTTAATTTCATGCAATGAATAAATAAATGACCAATTAACAACAATCAATGACTAAATACATGATAAGTTAATAAAAATTATTGATTAAATAAATGACTAGTTAACATCAATCAATGAAAAAATAAATGATTAGTTGACAACAATCAATGAAAAAAATAATGACTGAATATACGACCAAATTGACCAATCATAACAACTAATAAATGACTAAAAAAAATTTAGTCACGTTATAAGTGACTAACAATAAATGACTTTCAGTCACATAACTAAATGTAGTCATTTATATGCAATTTTTAGTAGTTTTTAAAGTCATTTATCTCATTTTTTCTACTAATGTTGAGAGGGGATGTAGAATCTAAAGAGAACTCAAACACTTAAATTGAATTCAATTCATTTGAAATCAAAGGGCACAAATGAGATAATACAAGAAGGTATTTCTTAATAGAGTCCATTTCCTAGTTGACTTCTTCTTGTACAGAATTATGAGTCTTCTAACCAATGAGTAATGGAACTACATTCAAACCTCCACATTTTTTTGATAAGGATGGATTGGTTTCGTTTGGTGGATACATAGCTTTTTAAACCTTGAATTTTTTCACCCATATTTTCTTATGCCAAAACCAATAAGGACACTTCTTCCAACAACTTTCCTGAAGGTGTGTGACCTCGTGACAAGTAATGAAACAATATCTTCCAATAGTCCAACTTTTGGAACCAAGATAATTTATTCCATATCCACCATCACCCGTGTGGATATTCTATCAACTTTGAATCACAAACCTTTTAAAGAAATAAGAAAAAACCAATGTTATTCCTGATGCCCGAAATAATTTTCTCATGCCAAGAAACTAGAAGAAATTCAATCATAGTTACCCACACCTTCTCAATGTTAAAAGGTTCCTTATGTGGGTAAAAATATACATGCCACTTATTCAACATCTCCCTGATGGTACTGAGTTATAGCTTTGATAAAGGATATTTTCTCCATCCTCACTTCTCTTCATTATGAAAAATTTACAACATCTAACTAATACGTGAATTACAATGACATATCCCAACTGGGGGAGAACTTTGTTAGTAATATTGGATTTCTTGGAATATTATCATACTATATTAGCACATAATATACTTATTAAAACCTTCAATATATAGTTTATAAATTCATTACGGAATATATCCACTCCTACAGTCATCTCTACCCTCTTTTTTCTAGCTCTAATTCCCTTCTTTTTTTATTTGCAATCTTCCTTAACCTCCGATTGATTGGATCATCCAAAAAGGAAAATGACATAGAGTCTGCAGTGTGAGAATTGCACTGAGGATTCTGTGTATTCACATCATTGTCCTAATTATACCTACTCGATATAATGGGAATAAATCCAAGTGGCTCTATTTATACATCTACATTAACCAACTTGCTTTGAAATTGTGCTTTGAAAAAATCATAACCCATATAAAATATCTAGCTATAATATTGACTAGCATCATAACCAACTATATCCTCTAACATGGTGAAAATGATACTCTTTATTAAATCAGGAGGGTACGTTATTCTTAGCTACGAATCACAAAAAACTCTCAAACCTATAACAAAATACCCCAACCATCTCTCTCTCTCCATCCCACTCCCTATCTCTCACTTCCCCTCTTCCTCTCTCTCTTTCGCTCCCACTCTATCCCTACCCTTCTCTCACTACACACACACACACACACACACCCGCATCCCCTCAATATCCTGCACCCCATAGGTCATGCGCACACTTCTACCCTCCTATCCTCCTTCCCTTTCTCTCTCCCCCTCCCTCTCCCGCACCATCCGACCCATCCTGGCCCTCCCCTCCCCCTCTCCCTATCTCATAATATCTCTCCCCCCTCCCTTTCCTTCCCACCCACACCCACTCCCCATCTCTCTCTCTCTCTCTCCCTCTCTCTCTCTATTTATCTTCCCACAATCCCTCCCCCTCCCTGTCTCTCACTACCCCTCCTCCTCTCTCACTTTCTCTCCTCTGTTCTCTTCTCCCCCTACACCTCTCCTACTCACTCTCCCCATCTGCTTATCTCTCCCATGTCACCCTCTCTCATCCTCTACCCCTCTCTCTCTCTTCCTCTCTCTCTTTCACTCACACAATATCCTCTCCCCACCCATATCTCTCTCCTGCTTTTCCTCCCTCTCCCCATCAATATCCCCTACCTCGATACTCTTACTACCATCCCCAAATCCTTCTGTCTTCCCACCCACTCGCTCTCCCCATCCCCCCATTTCTCTCTCTCTCTCTCTCTCTCTCTCTCTCTCTCTCTCTCTCTCTCTCTCTCTCTCTCTCTCTCTCTCTCTCTCTTTTTCTCCCTTCCTCTCTTTCCCCTTTCACCTATCTGAATCCTTCTCTCTCCAATTCACAGGGGGTTCACTAGTGAGGCAATATTATATAAATCCTTCGTATTGGGGGTTTCAGTACCCCTACGAACCTAACAAATATAGTGTCTGGTATTAAGGGGTCAAGCGGGATTTTTAATTTGAGATAGTAATATAAATATTGAAGGTTTATTTTTGGGGGGTGGGTTGAGGAATAACCTCTAAATCGTGGTATGGATTCGTGCCCTCGCATTATGGGCTCAATTAATATCTCCAAATCATGGGTTGGATTCATACCTCAATTCATTTCATCATTTATTCTTCCAGCAGAGAATTGAATCCTTTTGTAAAGAGCTTCTGGAAACTTCTATAATTGTAATTGGAATTTGAAATTATGATAAAATTGAAACTATTATTGTTCACTCTGCTCTGTGTTTTATTTTTGTTGGGTTATGGTTGTTGTTTCTTAGCGAAGCTATTTAGATACGAGGTATGATTCTTGGAATAAAAGGCACTACAATAATAGATTTTGTGCATTACGATAACTAGGGTGATATTTTTTTTTCTCTTATGCATAGTGTTATTAATATGATTTCCAAAAGGTTAGTATTTCCACTTGTTATGACAATATTTCACACTTTCTCCATAATTGAGGTTGATTTTTCTAGTGTTAAAAGTGAGGAATTCTTGTAATGTTATACCTTTTGTTGTCCTATATTAGGCCAATTTCCAAAATGTCACTTATTTTCTAGATAGAAGTCACATTGCAACTTATGACATTGTTCAATATGATTTAATATGCATTTTGTTCTTATTCAAGTCCAAAATTAAGAGAGGTAGTTAATTAATAGTTTCAGAGTTGAACAATTCTATTGTAATTTTTGTAGGGGTTCTATTAAAAGACCTAAATCTTCATTTTCAGGGTTGGGGTTTAGGTTGGTATTGAAATTCAATCAAATCTTGCTCCATGACAACCAAGAAACGTAAAATTGATCTTTCTTGTCTCACTGGAACTAAGAAAAGTTAGATCAATCTTTCTTTTAAACTAATTATTTCTTTCAACTTTTTGTATTATTCTTTAACATTTTCACATTGCGAGTTAGTAATAGTTGTTAGATTGAGTTATGTTTTTCAAATGCATATTTGTAATTTCACTTCTTATATGCAAGGGATCCATCTTAATATTGTATTGGAACTGGAATGAACATAGGTGAAAATTTAAATCCTTATTTACATATCATATGTGTTTTCATTACTATGAAATGGTATCATATAAGTTTCACCATCTGTGTATCTTTATAACTATTACATTCTTGAAATTGTATCTTTATAACTATTACATTCTTGAAATTTAACAATGGTTATTTTTCCATTTTTTGTAAAGATAAGAAAAAACTAGACATGACCCAAGAAAAGGTAACTAAATGTTGTTAATTCCCTTTATTGCAAGAATAAATATAGAGGAAGTGGAGAAAATTCCTTGCATCTTGTGAATGAAAAAAATCCAATTTATCCACATGATCAATGGTGTTATTAGAAAGTAAGAATAATTTTTCTACGTTCATTCGAGTTCCAACATAAATGATGTTTGTTTTGATAGGAAGGTAGTGAAGTCCAGCCATGAAAGGCTTTCAATTTTTAATTTTTATGGAATTTAATTTATTAATCTTATAGAAAACATGCGCTCTCTATGGATATACTTGTATTTACATGGTATAAAATTGGTAGATTGGCATGTTTTGTTGAGAAACATCTGTAGTTCTAATATCTCCTAAGCATTGCATTGACTATTGGACTATTAGCCTTTTAAATTCTTTGTTGCATTGATATCTTGATTGGGTTTCCTTTTACACATTTCTCCTTCCCCATTACTATTTCGTTGTGTCTTCCTCTATACAACATTACAAATTTAACAGTCACCCCTGCAATTTTGGTGGGGTCATTATTAACATTATAATATTATTTTATTTAGCATCATGTTTGCATATACTAAGATGTGGTAGGGATCCTTTTATTTACAACTTGATAATATGATATAAATGGGGTATTAAAAAAGGGTTCATAAAAATGGATACCTACAATATCTAGTGAAACTAGAGGTTTTGTTAATTGGAAAGATATATTGGGAGGGGGGTTCAACAATAAAATTTTAGGAGGCATTTTCCAATATTTTAGTGAAAAAAGGATATTCTTTAATATCCTATGAACGATCGTGCTATGTAACAGGTTCACTAAGTGAACCCCCCAAGATTTTGCTCCACCTCTCCTAATCCCCCACTCTCCATTCCCCTACCTCTCCCATGTCACTCTCTCCCCCTATACCCCCCTCCCTGTCACTCTCCCTTTCCTTTGGCATATGTCTTCCCCCTCCCGCCCTTCCCCCTTACCCCTTACCCCCTCTTTA
>LPNX010406523.1:250028-279573 GCA_001517045.1 Pseudotsuga menziesii
CCATCTTGCTCACCCTGACTACCCCTCACTCTTCCTCCATCTCCCTCACCCACTTACTCAGTCTCTCCTTCTCACCCTCCCCCTCTCACCACCTCGTTAAATCCTGCCTCTTCCCCGCAACCCTTGCTCTCTTCACATCATACAATTTTTAATAAACATATTATATTAAAGAAGTAGTTGATTACACAATTCAAAATTTGAAAATAAATTATAAATTAAAAAATTTCTTAACATTTTTTTAATAGAAAACCGTAAATAATTAATAATAATGTGATTTAAATTAATAAAAGCTTTGTAGACCAAATTTAGATCATCATAGAGATGAAGAGTGGAACATCTTAAATAACTCTATTTTTTTTTATTGGAAGGAGATATAAGAATTTATAATAATGTGATTTAAATTAATAAAATCTTTGTAGACTAAATTTAGGTCATAGAGAGGAAGAGGGAACATCTTTTAAGTAATTCAATTAGAGTTGGGTTAGAAAATTATGATATGATATAAGAATTAAAAACTAAAACTCAGTTAAAGTTGGGTTAAAAAATAATGATATGATATCAAAATTAAAAGTTAAAAAATAAATTTAAGTATTAAGGATATAAAGGAAACAATATTATATTAATTGGTTAGAGTTAAATTAAAATAAATGAAATGAACATAATGATTATTAGAACTCATCGAATATTGAACACATGGAATATTGAATAGTGGTGAGTGCTTATAGTGGGTTGCTTGACACTGATTTTATGGAATATTAAATATTTTAAGGTATTTTTATTTTGTTATTTGAAAATGATTTTAAATTGAAGACAGAAAAGAAATTATATGGAATATGGATATTTATTAGTTTGAATGTGAATAGATATAATTAGATTATGCAAAAGCTAAAATCAACCTTTAAAGTGTAATTTAAATGTTCTATTTCTTTTATAGGTTTTTTTGCCATTTTTTATGTGGAGTATTTAGCGAAAATCAAATTGAAAATTTTCAAATTGCACTTGTTACACTTGCATAATCAAGATACTCAACGTTTTTAAAGATGTTGAATTCATTTATAAAATAAAAATTCAATTTAAACAAAAACAAATTGACTATTTCAAATTTTCAACAAAGATTAATGACCCAACTCCTACAAAATTGACTAAAAATAATTAAAAAAATTGCAAAATTAAAAAGATTAACCTACTCCAACCCTTTTAATATATGAAAAATGCTTATATCTTCCAAAATGATCTCTTCCAAAGTTCAAATTGTTATTGAGCTTGACAGCATATTACAAAAATTTCAAAATAAAAAAGATGAATTTAATAAGGCTTCAGAATTTTTGGAATCAAAAAGTTGAATTTAATAAGGCTTCAATAGTTATGTACCGTATGTGCTTCCCATTGCTCCAAAGAATATGGTTTTGTTGGATCCAGATTCTTTTCCTATGTATATATTTTATTTCAAGGTTGTCTACTTATTGCTTTTTTTTAATAGGAAATTCTGTTATTTTAAATATTTGTTAGAATTGTTGAGAGTAAAACACTCTGTTCTTATGAAGAATTGTAAACTAGGTTATATCATTTCAAAATTTTAAATAGAAATTTGAAAAGGAAGTGTTAAAAACTACCAGTTCATATAATTATTTAGCTTTTAAATTTTACCCAACCTCGTTACTTTTCCATGCTTCAATAAAACTTCATTACTTTTACATGCTTCCATCTTATTTAGAGTTATGATATCAAATCAAACCCATAAGGTAAAGTTGGAAAAGAAAATAAATAACGAATTTACTTACGAAGACAAGAATAAGCAGAGCATCTGGTAAAATTCCATGAAGATCTAATGCTAACCACTAATAGAAGAGATGCCCAACAAAAAAACAAATGCTTGAAAAATTGAAAGAAATGCATTGATGCAGCAAAGCTAGTCAATCGTTTAACTAGAATTGAATCGGCCTCAGAAACTCTCCTCTCTCAGTTATCATAAACTAGACAAAATAAGCAGAGAAGATAACAATCAGCACAACACAGAAATGAATGTAGCTGAAAAAATTAACATAAATGAACAGAAACGAATGTACCTGAAATTAAAGCTCATTTCCCCTACAATGTCCTCAATTCCCTGAAGCTCGTTTGTCTCCATTCATTTCCTCTATTTCATAGCACCCTCCTCTATGGCATCTGAACCGTAATCAAAGATGAAACCACACTCAGATTTAGACACCCAACCAGACAGACACAAATTTCACTCCAACCAGGAAACCCAATCATAGAAATGCTCAAACGTAATCATACAAATGGACTAGAGCAGAGGTAAAATCATTTAATATAAGCATTTACCTCCACGGATAGACGATTTTCCAATGTTGCATCTGAATAAAATACGATGAAAAGACAACACTGAATGTAGCTTAAATGGACAGAAACGAATGTACCTAAAATTGAAGTGTGTGTCCCCTGTTGCATCCCCGATTCCCCTGAAACTTATTTGTCTCCATTCCAGTTTAGCCTCCTCTATCGCATACTGAACTAGACATGAAACCACACCCATATTCTGACACTCGACCATACAGATATAGACAAATCATACAAATTCTCTAGAGCATGAATATAGGAGGCAAATGAAATAATAGAGGAGTTAAATGTTGAAATTCTGTGAGAGTTGAGATTTATATATCCCCTTTCCAACGGATAGATTATTTTTCTCTGACTCTCGTCAACGAATTGAAACTTTATCTTTATCTAACTTTGTAACAGAATCGTAACACAAAAAACACGAGTCAGCACATGGAACCCTTAGAAGATGAGTGAGCTGACGATTTTTTCTTTTATTTCCATTTCCATTCATGCTTTTTGCCAAGTAATTTTCCCTAATTCATGCCTTTTCTTTCTATTTTCATTCATGATTTTTTCCAAGGATTTCTAAGTGGAACTAATTACTTCTTTCTATTTTCATTCATACTTTTTCCAAGGATTTCGGAGTGGAACTTGATTTCTATTTTCATTCATGTTTTTTTCCAAGTATTTTCCATAATTCATGGAGGAACTAATGCCGGAACAACCCAAATTCCATGGAATATTGGCGAGGAGGAACTTGAAGATGTCATGGAATATGATACGTTAAGCAAGTTTCATATGACTTTTTGTAGGAAATTCTACATTTGTTGTAAGCTAAACTATACTTTGTTGGGGCTGTCAATATCAAAATTTTGCATTTGCATTCTGCATCTATTGGGGTTGTAGATATGAAATTCAAAACTTTACAAGAAAATACCACACAAAACATTACAACATTGTGCTTTACAACATAGAGATAAAATGTGCGCTAGTGAACATAATCGTGGGATTACCTGTAAATTTAACAGTAATCCTTTTTCTTTTCATATTGTGGTTAAACCAATCACATCGATAGATAGATATTAAAGCCAGATATTCTCTATACTATCAGTTTGGCTTAAAGGAGTGCCTCATGTTTTGGTGAACAAGAATATGATCCTCAAAACAAAATTCAATGGCCATGTGATCTCTTCACATATATAATTCTGAACGAAGAACATCTCCAACGGACATAATCTTAGATATTCAAAACATAGGTGACCTAGTTTATTATGCATGACCCGTTTGTGAAACCCTATTCCCTCACTAAAGTTCCAAATATGTTTTCTGTGCAGTTAAACCCACCCTCCTGCTCTATTATAGAACATACAAATTCATACTTAGATTCAAAATACACACATACTCAGGACTCAACCACAAATATACAGGAACACTGAGCACTTCCCTACAGACACACAGAAAAGGTGTTGAAAGTGTGTAATATTTGATATAGGATAGGATAGGTGTGGTTCGCTCTATTTTGACTGATTTATTTTCCCTCGGTGAAGAACAATTAGCCTTTTTCAAATTTTAACGTTGTTTTGGCTTTTTTCATTATCTAGCATTTCAATACGTGGATGACATTTGGATTTTGGGTTGTGGATGTTTTGGATTAAAGAACACTGGGATGTTTTATTATTGAGTGATAATTACAATAATTACAAGGTTAGGAAAATTTAGGGATATCATGTTGTTGGGAAAAAAATATTTGTAAGTCTCATTGAATAGGTGAAAATGATTATTTGCTCAAATATATTGTCTCTAAGAAGTTTGATTTGTTCAAAGATGTTATCAGTTTAGGGTTGGATGGTTGTTAAGATGAAAGTGTAGGATTTAATAAAATCATTTATTGGACCAATCATGATAATGGAATCATTGCTATGAAAAACTTTGATAATGTGAATTTTATGAAAAGATAAATACTTTTGTTGAGAGATAGATACAAGAGGGATTAGAAGTTATAGGAATAGAAAATCAAGGATAATTGGTGGAAATTGACCAGTATGAATAGTAATTGGCACAATAGTGGGTTTTGAGTATCTACATTTCCATTACAATCTTCATTAGTGGTAATTTCTTTTTAAGTAAAATTTGGTCACGGTAAAAAGTGGTATTCATTTAAATTTTTTAATCTCTATGAATATTTCTTTATTTCTTAGTTCAAAAGATTATATAGCCATATAACCATATAAGTAGGAGAGGTGTTATGCAGAAACTTGATTCAAGAATATCTTGAATTAAATGGTATTTTAATATATAATTAATGTTGTAGCATCCTTGGCATAATGTGTGGGACATAATGTCAGGGCTGAAATTAGAACCTTTGAGAAAGACAAAATGTTTCCTAGTAATGTATCATGTACAAAACAATTCATTTATTCATTTTCACAACATTAATTGTAATCTTAAATAAAATTGATATTAATAAAACTATAAACACACATTAAGAGGAAGATAATTCTGCATCTTTATTCATTCAACTAAAACATTATAAGCAGTTCTATATTTTATATATTTTAATGATAAACCAAATCATGATCCTTAATCTTTGAATTTTTTTGTGGCAACATAATTTAATGATTAATATTTATTTTAAAATTTCAAAGAGTCATATTATGAATCTTATTATATACAAAGTTAATAGGTTGACATTTGATAGGACTAAGTTATATAGATTACATATAATCTCTTACTTTTACTTTGTGGAAGTTGAAGACTTTACTTAAATAGATGAATGCTCAACTTGTATATTTGGTGGTTAAATTGCTTTAGAAAAAACATATAAGCCATGCTCATTTTTTCCTTTACTGGCATACCTTCGAATCATTTTTTGAAATTTTTTGTTATGTTGTCATAATTAGTTAAGGATTTACATTGATGAATAAATGCCAAAATTGTTTTTTTTGGCACACATTGGAATTTGCTATTTTGAATTTTTTTATGTTGTGTTAAATAGTCAAGGTTTTACATTTATACATAAATAACAAAATTCTCTTTATTTTTGTCTTCACCAAAGTTTAAATTATTTTTTGTCAATCATTTCACCATTAAATTTGGAATTGATGTGGTAGGTCTCTTTAATAATTTCTCATAACAACTAATTTTTGTTTCTAGGTATGGACACCATTAGATATTCCTTGAGCGATGAAAATCTTTAGATATCCTTTTGTGTTGTCTTCAAAATTTCTTCTTAGCATATTTAGATCCATCATTTCATTTCTTTGGTTAGGTTCTGTTTCTTTTGTAGTGCTCATTTATTCTTTTCCTCATAATTCTACCATTTATTTTCGAAACAATGATAACATCCATATTTTATATTAATATGAAGAGATAGTTACATATTTAGCACACCCACTATGATCTGAAAAGAAATGGATGACTAGAAAAAATAAGAAATAGAAATATCTTAGAATTTCTTTTGCAATCTCAACTCCTTGAAAAATCAATCTCATTTTTTTATTTTATTTTTCTGAAAATATCCTTTTTGGAGTTGTCTAATCCTTTTCCTTTCTTGATCGGATTATTATTTTCCTAAATAGGATCTAGACTCTTTGATCCAAATGTGAATATTGTTTCATTGTGTGTGATTCCCAATGTTCCCTACAAGGAACCTTGGGTGGGGGAGCTACCACAAACAACTCTAAGCTAGCAACCTCCTTTGCAAATTTATTTGTGTTGCCATGGGTTTATATTTCTTCTTCAATATTCCCATGCATAAATAATTCTTCCACTTATATCAAGTGTTGGTGTTCAACACCCTTCTACTAGGTGGAATTTATGTTCCATTTTCATACCTTTCTTCTAGAAGTATTATTCAAATACTTTTTAGCAACCATTCCTTGTGTTGGGTAAGAATCCACCATACTCAAATCATCCTCTACATCCTAAGGTTGTTTGTTCATAGTTAAGGTTTTACTCTCAAGCCTTTCCAAATACCTGAATCAAAATACTGTCTAGTATCCCTTTAGTGAAATATGTTGATGCTCAACATCAACATGCTTCCAAAGAATTTGGAGCATGACCCTCAAGGGAAACCTACTAAAATTTTTGCAAGTACATTTTCATCATAATCACGTCATGGTCAAGTAAATTTATGAGATTTATCATCTTTTCATTTGGGAATTGTCATGTCAATTATTTAGCGTCATTGCATTTAGCTCATCATACCAATCGTGCTCATATTTATTTTTCCAAAATCCAAGTCAATTTACCCCTTTTTGATAATTTATCAAAGTTTCGATAAGTCAGAGTTTATTTTTTATGTCCCGTCATCTTAAGTTGTCGATTTCCCATCATTTTATAAATTCACCACTTGGGTCAATGGTCTTGTTTTTAGTACACCTAAATCCTTCCTTTACAAAATTTTCCAATATCCTCCATCTTTAAAATAAAGAAAAATCTTTCACCTTAATAAAAAAAAACATTCCCTTTATCTTAGCAAATAAGTTACACATTTATCATTCCCATCACTTAGTATTTCTTTTTTACCTTTTAATTAGTCCATTTTTTCTTTATATTTTTTTATCCTTTTTATCATAAATCCTCCCTTTCTAAAAAGTGATGTATAAATAATAATAAATGTTTCTAAGATCTCTAATCGCAAAACTCTTCCCCCCTCCTTTACGCCAATCTATCCACTTGATTAAAAAAATTAATTTCCTTTCCATGTTCCCATTACTTTTCCCAATCCCTATTCATTCAACTTAATCCTTTTCTATACCCTGCGATTTTTCCATATTTTTCCCATTTTTGTAAAATTAAAAGCAATCATTATATCACCCTATCCCCTTTGGGATATTAAGTTTTATATGTCCAAAACAAAACTAACATTCTATCAAGATAAAGGAAAGTTATTTAAAGTATATAAAATACAAAATGGGAGCTCTCATATGAAAAAGGTCCTGTTCCCATCAATAAAGTAAAAAAGAAGCCTTCTGAAAAGCATATGGATCAGTTCCCAAAAACGTTTTTCAATCCAAGGTTAAGTTGGTCTCACATAGGATGTTTTAATTATGAAATCGAGATGTTTATTTTTACATGAAGATGAATATCACATATCAAAGTTGCCGCAACCTTTAAAAGCTCAATGAAGATTCTTGAAACATCACCTCGTACTCGACGTCAGAGGAGGTAAGAGGTGGGTACTACTAGCTTTTCACTTCTGCAGTTTTCCATCCATACTCAGACACCCATGAGCCCAATAGGCAGCGATTAGATGTAAGGCTATGGTCCATTTCCATCCATAGAGTAAAGACAGAGTGTCCTTCAAATGAGGTACATTTTGTTTTCCTGCATTCATTTTTTTTCTTCTTCTGTTGTATATGTTTACTACTGAAGTTTTCATATACATAGTTTTTTGTAGCTCAATTTTAGTGCGGAGTCCCCACGCTATCTCACTTTCAACATAATGAATCAGATCTATTGATAATTGTGTAGGGTCTTAGAAACATCCATATCTTAGGGGTTAAATCTGACGCAACCTATTGTACTGATAACTTTCTTGAAAATTCCATCCCTTTAATAAAATTTTATTTTGGGCATATCTTTGTCTTCTTCTATTATTCTACATTCAGCTTTGCTATCATTCAACTTTGCTATTATGTTTGCATTCTGCAAACTATATTTTTATGTATAAAGGGAGTATAAATATTTTGATCAATTTTTTTTACTAATTTGCACATAATATTTTATTTCATTTTGTTCTAAGATGTGTATAAAAATATGATTCTTAATTGTTAGGCATAGGCCTCTCATATGCTCTATTTTTCATATTTAAGTAGTTTCCTTGTACTAGTTTTCGTAAGTTGTCATATTATACCATCTACAGATTTTATTGAGTTTTATTTCACTGAGTTTCAAATCTCGCAAGTTTCTCATTTATTTATTGATCTCGTGGCATTAAAAGCCTAATTTTCCAATGACATTTAAAATTTGTAGATCTAAATGTAAGGACAAATTTCTTTGCATATCACTAAATGTTGTAAAATTATCTAGAAGTTACTAGAACAAAAAATATTGTTTAATTTTTATACTATCAACAATAACAGAAAGTTTCATATGCATTTAACTAATATTACCACATTAATATCATGCGTATTCTTATAAGGTGTTTTAAAATTTTAATAAGAAGATTATACTTATTTCTCTTTGCATATTTGAACCATTTGCTTAATTTTAATAAAGCGTGAAAATATATTTAATTATCGACTCATTTTCATGCTAACAACTAACGCTTTCTTTTCTTAGATTTTTAATTGAAAATAATGCATTCTCGTTCTATAAAAATTTTGCATCCAATTCCCTGCCTATAATTAGTTAATGGATTTCACTTTTAGGAATCAATGCACACCTCGTTATATAGGTTGAATTTAAATTCATTGATGGGCTAAAATTATTTATTTGAAAGCATTATTTTATTTCACTAACGACAATTCCACCTTTCTTTCATTTCATGTATGAACTTAACTACATTGATCAACCCTTTGTATATTATTTGCCTCAGAGCTGTAAATGAAACCTAGGATACCATCCCCTTCATCCACTTGAAAATCCCTCCAGGTGTGTTAAAAGTGTTGTTTTCCTAACAGTGTCATTTTGAGCATCACCAAAATCAACCTATACAAACAATTTAACGTTGGGTGGGATATATCTATTGTTGGTTTATGGGAAGAAAAACTAAAAAATCCCTAGTGTACTTCAAATCTTCACATTGGAGCTGCAATTTTTCCTTAATATCATGGAATACAAGGTTTCTTCATCACAATTTTCTCTTTAATCACTAGAATCTTGCATATTTCACTTTTATGGATTCATTGCATAATATGTCCTTGAACAACTATTTCTAGATTATTCAGTTCATATTTATGCCTACTAGTTCATATTTGGTTAATTTTATGAATAATATTAGGCCATAAGGTTCTAGTTTTAAGTGACCCTCCCTAATATGTTTTCATGTCCATTCGAAGAGATGTTTATATAAACTATGTAACTAGGAGTTGTTTCAGTGTCTTAATTTTCAATAGATCTATGCGATAAAGTTCCTTATGGAGGTTGGATTGGTTGAATCATCACTCAAAAAATAAAATTTAAATGTTATTTTCTCTATTTCATGAGCGATGTTGTGTTTGTTTGAAGAGAGTGTAGGTAATTCATATCAACATTACATTTAGTAAGATTATTGGATTACAAACTATTTTATGTGTAGAGATGAATCATATTCAATTTATGTCCATGAAGCTATTTGTTGGTTCTTATGGTATACAAGTGTACACATGCAATTATCTTTGATAACCCATTTGAGATTCAGCTTCAAAGACCCTTTTTGAAATTCCATGAGGGAATTGATTTCTAATATTGTGAGGGTCTAGTTTTATTTTAGCTCTTTCGCTCTTGCAAGGTAGTGTGCACTCTAAGTCTTAGTAATGGATTTTAAATGGTTTCTAATAAGTACCTTGTAATTTTTTGTATTTTTTATGGTAATAAAATTTATCTCTGTAAGAAAACCCATTTTCAAATTCCAATGATTTTTAATTGTTGCTTGTATGTCTACACTATTTTGGGAAGGAAAGTATATTGTGTTAATAAAATTCTATCTTCACAAAAGACTCAGTTTTATTTTCTATTGCTTTTTAAGTTTTGATTGGATGTGTATATTGTTTTTTAGAGAAGAGATCATTTGTTCAATTCAATATTAATGTTTTCATATTCCTATTGATTTTTAAAAAATGGCTTGGTAGCATTCCATTATCCAGGTTTATGTCTAATAAACCCATTTCTAAATTGGAATGCAATATTTTTTGCACTAACCCATACATAATTCTCTCACATTAAAGGCACATGTTTCATAAAGGCCAGTATCTATTTGTAGGAAAGTGAAGTGTTTGAAGTATCCACATTTGAAAAGGTGTGGATTTTCTATAGAGGGAAATATGTTAGTGATGCAAATTCTATAATCCCATTGACTTAGTGAATAGATTCATTAGCCTATGCCATTTTGGGGAACCGATTTGTTTTCCTTTGTAGGGATAGCTTCTTGTAGCCAAGGGATAGCTTCTTTGAATTTAGACAACACTCTTCTTGTATTCACCTTGGGTGCCATCAACTATTTTTGTATGAAATAAATATGGCTCATTGATACTTTATACTATTTACAAAAACTCAACAAAGATACTATTAGAAACCAATAACCCTAACCTCATATTTTTTTTTATCAAATGAAAGGGCCCATGATATTTTCTAAAATGTATTTATGGTATAGATATAATTAGTTGATAATTAAGGAATAATATATTTCCAATACATCATCCATATATTCCAAGAACATGGTTTGGATATGAATTTGTGGTAGTACCTTTTGGGTTATCAGATTTCCCAATAATATTTGTGAGTTTGATGAGTGAGGTATTATGGAAATGTTTGAATAAGTTTGTGTGACAATTTTTACGTGACATTATTATATATTTCAAAACCACAGCAACCTTATGAGGGAGATATGAACAACACACATGTTGGTCAATTTAGTGGATTAAAACAATCAATTCAAAGAATGCCTGCTGAAATGACAAGCCAATTAAATATATAGGCTAGTGGTAATCCAATTTTGGGGGAGGGATTAACAAATCCACCTAGAGGCAATCCATATAGAGAATCAGAAAAGGTAAAATATCTTGATTTTGGGGATGTTAATAATGGATATATGTCTAAATAATGGTTAAAGGGAAAGACCATATATTTTCATTGTGATTATACCACTGAGTCACAAACCACACATGCCAATTTTCCAACTTAAGGGAAACACTTTATTATGGAGGGACATTCTTTCCATGAATTGGCTTAGATATTTTGGTAGGCAACTTAGGAATTATTCATGGAATAAATATGAGAATGATACCTCTTAAAAGTGTTTATAGGAAGGAAATTGAATGATTTTAATCCACTAAGGAGGTAGGTAGAACTGTGGTGGAATATGGAGCTATATTCATGGATCTTTTGACTAATGTTAATCACTTGAATATAGACAAGTTAAAGGTAAATAAAATTGTGCATATATATTAAAATAATAAATTAAGGGAAGGATTTGTATACCTATGCCTGATAATTTATATCAGGTTGTTACAAAAGAAGTGATTTCTAAGGTGGAGGGTTTACGTGGAGGAAAATTGACCACATAGACCTACAAATATTAGAAGGCATATTGGTAGATTCATTTAGTATGAAAAGGTTATAGATTATTCACAATCCATACAAAGACACTAAGAATACATGTTTTGGAAGTTTAGCTGAGATAACCTATAGGGAGACAAGCAAAATATGCAGTAGGTAGGTGCAAAGCCACATCAAACAAAACATATAACTTTATTTACTTTCACACATACAAGGAGAGATGGACAAAATATCAGAGATGGATGTTGGACATGCAGAATACTTCACCATTGGAGATATTTTCCATTGAGGTATAATGGGAATATGTAGGATTTAAGTTAGAAAAAATACATAATATGGGTAGAGCACATCGGATTCATGTTGCACTAAGAAAATATGGAGTATAATATTAGTGGATAGTCTTAGAGACCACCAATAAGATAAAAAATAAAATAAAAAATTACTTATTAGTTGATCCAAATAATATTGAAAGTTTTATTTCTGCAAATGAACTAGATGTGGTTTAATGAAAAGTAGGAAAATGGATTTCAACTTGATTGAAATAGATTTAGGTATAACACAAGGGACACGACGATTGTTAAAAGTTTTTTAGAATTATTTAGGAGTGTGTTTTATTCATGGACCTATGGATTTTTTTGATATAATCATTGTATGTATTAGTGGGGAATGTTAGTTTTTCTAAGTTAATTTACATAGGATATTTATCTGAAAGAATAATAAGCACAACAATACATATAAGATACACAAGATACACAAGAAACATAGATTTTCATTGGGGAAACCATAAAGAAGAAAACCCCACAAACTTCCTCAGAATAGTTCTATCACAAAGACAAGATGGCAAGATAGAGTAACCCAAGAACAACGTGTCTGCAACAGCTCGTTGTCCCTCCTCTTCCTCTCTCTCTGAAGGTGCACATGCGAGAGCAAGTGAGTGTGTACCAAATGATTAGGGAGCCTCCATATTCATTTTATTTTGTTGAGTTGTGAACTCAACTACTAGGTCGGCCAGGTTACCTTTGGGGTTGACCTACCTAAGAATACTCACAAGTATATTTTCCTTTATTTAACATGGGGACTATTGCCCTGACTTACAACATAGGTTTTACCTCATTTCCCATACAAAATGATGACATCCCCAAAGGAGGAACACACATCTCTGATGGGGGTGCACCAATATACAATAGTAATATACATTATAATATCTTCTGAAGTTATAAATACAACAACACTCCCTCTTAAATAGGAAGGTATTCTCTCTCCAAATTCATCAACACATCTATTCATCGTCACTGAGTCATGATTGTCGTTGCTTCCATTTCCCTCATCTTATTCAATCTATCACATCTATCAGTCATATAGGAATTTTCTACATAGACAACCCTTTTTCATGTTAGGTGTAGGACTAGACCTCATTTAGGTCTTCGTCATATCCATGATCAAGCCATCGCGTTTGAATAGATCATGACCATTCTTTACATTTCCATTGCAATAACCTGTATCTTCTATCATCTTCTTATCGTATCAGATCATCATGTAGGTATAGTCAAGGACCTTATTTACATTGCCACTACAGTAATATTTGTTTCCTACCATCATCTCATCGTATCTAGATCATCGTGTAATTATATCCCATACCTTATTGGCATTTCCATGACAATAACCTACATTTCCTACCTTTATCTTTTAATATCCATATCATCTCATTTGCCCTACACAAAACAAAACAAAAAAAAGCACATAGAGAAAACCTAGATGCATACCACCCGAGTTTTATCACCATAGTAGTAATATAGGATCTTTTCATGTCATCAAGACAACATACAACTTCTACTATGAGAGAATCTCCTAGGATCACACTCAGTGCATTACATCTGTACACGGTCAACCTGTGTTCTACCAGTAAAGGAGAACCACCTAGGTGCACCTCATGTGCTTCATGAACTTATCATCTCAACATGGAAACACACACATATAAAGATATATGTGTAAGGACTGATTATGGCCAAACAACCTGCTACACCAAGACCTTTAGGTTCTGTTTCAACATTAAGGACTTATTAAATATGAACAACCTACGTCCAGGATATTTTCTGTTCAAAAAACCTTCAAGGAGTATTAAATCTAAGTAATATGCATACCATGATAGGGATATTTTACAGTCGGACAACCCACAATACTTATTACATCCGAATAACTTTCGTACCATGCTGGAAGTCATATTTAAATTTGGATAACCCACCTCATGATTGAATACGTCTGAGTAACCTGTGAATCACACCTCGACTTGTATTTTCACTTAGATAACCTAGATGACTTATTACATCCGAGAAACCTGCTACACTAGGGTGTTTTCCGCTTAGACAACCTGTCTCATTTCCCATGTGAGATATCATGCATATCTGTCTTCTGGTCTCTCATTATTTCTATAATAGAAACATATCAGGACTGATTAGGTACAAAAATAACCTCCAAGCTTTGGTAATACTGATTACATCTGAGGACAACCTACATGAATGATTACATTTCATCAACCTATGATTTTCACCACGATGTTACACTCAGACAACCTGTCTCTCCAGCTATGCTAGAACTCATCACTCCATCTTTCAAGAGGTATTGTTTTGGATCACACCAAGTCTTTCTTTGAATTACTCGATATTCACTCTGGTTATTTCTAGCATAGAATCACATTAGGAGTGATTACATCGAAGGATAACCTACGAGCTTCGGCAAGACTGATTTCATCCAAGGACAACCTACATGATTGATTACATTCAAGCAACATATGACCTTTTCCATGATATTTACACTTGGATAACATGTGTCTCCATCTATGTTGCAATTTATCACTCCATCTTTTGAGGGCCCTGAATATAGATCACATAATAGAGCTTCACTACTCCTCTCGGCATCATACAAAAATGCAAGTCAGGTCAATCAAATCAGATAGTACCTTTCCAAAGCATACTGCCTCACAACTACCCAAGCAAGTAGAAACATATTCTTCCTTTGTTGTACTCAACGCCATGTAGGATTTCATCCTTCCGAACCAGTTGATCACACCGGATCTCAAATTGAAAAAGAAACCCAAGGTACTCTTCCTCTTAGTGGTTTTTCATGCCTAATCCAAATCAACATAACCGTGAAGGTTAGTCTTCTGAATTGTATCATGCTTGGGACCATAATTAATTGTACCCTTTAGGTACCTCAATACATACTTTGCAACAACATGGTGAACATACCTCGTATATATTAAGAAATGGCTCAGGGTGTTCACTACAAAGCATATGTTCAGTCTCATATTCATCAGATACATCAATGATCAAATCATATGATGACACATCATGGCATCAACCGACTGCAATGAATCATCACACAGTAGCTTCAAGTTTGATTACATAGGTGTGGTCATCACCTTGCGGTCCAGCATGCCAAATTTATTTAGAATCTCCACTGCATACTTTCCATGACCAAGGAAAATACCATCTGAATTCTGCCACACCTCTATACCTAAGAAGTAGTGTATCATCCATAGGTCTTTCATTTTGAACTCAATGGAAAGTATCATGCTTGTATCTTTAATGACTTTTTTCTCTCCTGTCAAGAATAGGACATCAACATATAGCAAGAGCATCACTGGTCTACTGCCTTCAACCTTGAAGTAAAGGCTGTAATCTACTTTACTCTCAGTAAATCCTAGGCCCATTAGTAAGTTGTACATCATGTTGTTCCATGTCGAACTTGAGGATATTCTATACTCACTACCTTTGAAGTGGAGTATCATCCCCCCTATGTATTTTTCAATCCATGTATCGAAACATTATGTACAAGAGTGAGGGATAGCTTCCTATCCTACTAATATTCTATGTATCCATCAAAGTTCATTGGATACCAAGATCCTCTATATTAAACTTTGTTGAAAACTTTTTCTTGCACCCATATGTGAACTTGTCATCCTCTATAGGCTTTCATATTCAACCTTGAATCAAAGGTTAATATATTCATCACTCTAGGTGAACTTCAATATCCTCATGTAATTGTATGTTCTATCCCATGGGTGCCTTCTCAGTGCATATAAGGTATTCTTTAATTTGAACACATGACTCTGCATGTCATGTTTCTGGACATAAAATATTAATTTATTTCTTTTCTTCTTGATATCCTTTAGTATTCTAGATATATATAAATAGGCACAAATCCAAATCACTAAAAAAAATACTAGTAAATCTAACTAAAATTTTATCTGATTTGGTTAGTAATCATTTTATAAAAATCACAATCAATGTTTAGGAAACCTTTATTACAAAATTGAAGTCAATAATCATTTCATAAAAATCATAATCAATGTAAAAATGTTGTTAAAAAACCTTTTTTACAAAATTGAAGTCGAATTTATGAATATTACATAATAATAATAACAATAATCTATTTTTAAGGTCACCGCCAAGCGAGACACCAAATTGGTGTATGAGACCCCCTTGTTTGTGGGACAAGGGATCCCCCTCTGCGTAGTGATTTAACTGCTAAAGTCTATAGAGGTGTACATACACTACCCCCCTCTCGATTTGAATCCGTGACCTCCTAAGAGGAAACACATGCTTTTAACCATTAGGCCCACTCATGCCAAATAAATGTTTTAGTTTTAAATTGAAGCAGAACTAAGGAAGAGAAAAAAAATAGAAATAAATGCTCATGAAAAAGTTAGAAAAATGAAATGATTGTTAAATTTCCATTTAAATGACAGTTATTATGTCCCCGACAAGGGAATATATATGATTTAGTCAGGTATATTAATTTGGGGCAATTTCAAAAATATGAGAGTTTAGACAATGGTTTTGTAAAAATTAATGCAATTTTTATTTAAGTTTTTTTTAATTGTCCATTTTTTAAAGCTATCATTGGTTTGATGAAGCTGACATTGGATTCGGTTTGTGTGTCCTAGGACCCGGCGGTGACATGATGTCAAAAATGTTACAATGCTATAAATGTATAAGACTTTAGTTTTTCTCGCAACTTAGCGGTGGAGAGTTGGGAGGTTGGTTTCTTGAGAGGTTTTGATTTATAATATGTCTATTATCTATCTTAATCTTGTTACTTCGATACACGTTTAAATTTTAGATTGCCACATATCATGTGGATTTCCACCTTCTCTTCCTCGTCTCCAATATATTCCCTACCTTGAATCTTCAAGACTCTTGTTTTCACAAGAAATACAGTTTTTTTATGAACTTCTAGAAATATTAGAAACGAACTACGAACATGATGTTTCTCAGTTGGATCTTTCCACCCAACTATGGCACAGATGAAGAGGAAACAATTCGTTCACTGTTTGCATCTCGCTATGTTCCATATGGTCCACCCAAGTTCAATGGTCTTCCTATTTTTTTTTGAAGGTTTTATGTATCATGAGGTGCTTTGCTACCTTCATAGATGTAGGTTCTTTACAACTTTTCATAATGTCCATGTATAGATTTGTTGAAATCTGTGGTAATAGATGGAGTTTCATATATTCTTCCATGTATAGATGTATTGATATTTGAAATGTATTTATGATATGTTTGGGAGATTGAATGCAAGTGCAATATATCCAAGAATTTGTAATGGTTTACAAATGATTTCTTTCTTAGGTCCAAAATTCCAGAGAAATCCATTCCCAACAATGCAGCTTATTAACTCATCAGTGATGAGTTGATGTTCGACACAAACCCAAGATTAAACATCGCATCGTTTTTCACAACATGGACGAATCTTGAATGTGATAAGCTTATATTGCAGTCCTTGAATAAAAACTACATAGACAAGGATGAGTAACCTATCACAACTGAGTTATAGGTTTGGACTCTGGAGTTATTGATTCTAATTTGTGAGATATGCATACCAATGTAGCTCCATTGGATTGCTGTCGTGACTACTTGTTCTAGTGACATGCAAGAAATTTTGCAGTAGTGGGGGAACTCGATGGAAGATTGTGGAAGGGATAGCTCATGTCGTGCTTCCTCAATATTGGAAGTGCTTCCAAACTCTTTAACAACCAGATCTGAAAAAACCGGCCGTGGTAAATTAGTCTCACAAAATTCCATTTTGTTTATTGCAATAAGATTATTTTCATGACATCTGGACTAAGTTAATAATTATTGGAACTCGGCGTGGAATCCTTCATTCAGATTTAAATATATAAATAAATAAAATAATTCAACTGGAACAGATCCCTTTGCTTTCTTGTCAACAGTTAGGTCACTGGATTTCGTGACCAGAAAGTTGTTGATCATTGCGAATCCAACTTATAATCAACCATTTCAGCTGATGTACTTGAATAGACTAGCTCACACATTACGGCTTGTGCAACTGCATTTGCTGTGGATTGTAGTGGAAATGTCATCTCACGCAATTGAAACTACCGAGGTTTTGAGGAAAACAGGGGTCATTTATAGGCATCTTGTTTGTGACAAGATTGCTACCAATGTAAAGGATCGGAGCGCCCATCAACGCAATGTAGCTCTTGTACACATTGAGCAGCGTCGGCTTGATGGAATTATGTACTTTTTGGATGAAAATAACATATACATGTTGGAGTTGTTTGATCTGAGAGAAATCAAGTATTTTCTTTTCCCTTTTTCTTCATGTTTCATCTTTTATTTTTGAATTCTCCATGCTACCAATTTTTCTATAGGCCTTAAAATATTTCTTGTAGCTGAGAAGTGTCTTTTGCATTGGTTAATTTTATAAAGCAAGAGCGACTGAATGCAATTGATATTCATTTTTCATAACATCTATATTAAGAAGATGTTCAGTAGTTTTTGTGGGATCACTATTTGTTGCTTACAAGAGTGTGATGGTTTATGACTTTATTGGTTTAATATTTTCAAGGTCGTGGAAAAAAAACATTGTACTAGAATATTTTGTGCTTTGATTGGAAATAGGTTTTATTTGTTTCACATTTTCTAGAATTCAACCGAGTAAAATGGCTAGGAGATACACTTCTCGCCTTCTCCAGGTAACTAATTTTTAATGCTTCATTTTATCAAACTATAGTTTATACTTCTTAGGTTCCTACTAAAGTTTAAAGTTTCATCTCTAGATATTTCATTTACTGATTCTCAAGAACCAGTCCACATTAATATGTTAGAGAAATATCAAATTGACTGCGCTTTAAAACAAGGTTATAAGTACGCTCACCTTGGAGCAATTCGTCTTGGTTTAGGTCCCCTTGTGCATCCTTATTTACCTATTTCATCTTTGTGTGTTGCAATAGATACTCGTCACGAAGAATTTTCCCATGCTATAATAGGTGGTTTCACTGCACCTTTGCACAATGGCCCTACTTATGGTACAATTTTCCCAAAATACTCTGTCAGCCTAGAAGACCTGCATATCTATGATCTTCTAAAAGCCTATATCCTTCCCCAAGGTTTCCGGATGATGAATGGTTCTCGCATTATCCAGCTTAAAAGCTTAGCTTGTGTCAGATTTGGAAATGATACATTGCCTCCTTTACAAAAGAAAGTCCATCAGAGTTCACACCTGCACAGCGTGGTGGAACAAGACCACTCTAAACAAGCTCACCCAGTCACATTTGATTAGACAACAATTAAGTATACCCAGCAATGGGAGATCAAGTATAATGAGCTTAGGAATACTGAGGCAGCCCAGAAAGCTTTAACCTCTCGACCATTAAGATTTAACACTAGAACCAGTTCTTTCAGATATCCAGAACCTGAACTGGCTACTGTAAATAATTTCTCTTCCTTTTCCAGATATTCTTCTGTTTCTAGTTCTCATAGCAATCCCGCTACCTCTGTACATTCTGAACCATCTTTTTCTGGACTTGGCTGTAATGAGCACCGTGGTCAGCATCATGACTGTCCAGCCTGCAGGGAAAACGTAGAGAAACGTCAGCATTATAAAAACAAGCCTAGGTTGGGAATGTTCACTTTTAACCTACCTAGAGAAATTAGCGCAATGGAAACTACCAACAGTCATAACCATAAATCCTACTTCCCTGGTAGAAACCTTCTAGATCTTCCCTTTCGTCAGTTCTCCAATGATGGGCAAGTAAAGAAAGAATTTCTTCCTGTTAAATCCTCCGAAGTAGATGAGTCTGTTTCCGATGAAGCCAAGCTTGCTAATTGGGGAAATCTCCAGAACAAATTGACTGCCAAAAATCTAGATAAAATAGCTCTAGATTTACTAAAGTTGAAAAGCGCTATGGCTGAAGAAAAAAATCAGATTTCTGCAGTTGAAGCCAAGTTGGGTCTGATAGATCATCTCCTATCAGACACCGATGAGATTAGAACTGCTGTTAGTAAAGCAGCAGATAGAATTGAAAGAAGACTTCAGAACATAGAAGAACTCCTAGAACAAAATGCAAAACTAAAAAAGAGAGTTCTAGAAGTCAGCCCCATGGCAGTATCCTTAGTATTGCAAGGATATGAGCGAAAGAAGCCCATTACTCCTCAACTCGAGCAGAGCTTGTCATTCGGGATGTTCCATGTCCTTGAAGAAGAAAAACCAGAATTCAATTTTGGTTATGATGAAGCTGAATTCCAAAACCTGGAAGAATGGGTTAAAGTAATCAAAACCCTACCACCTGCTCTTGAAGAAAAATATGTTCATGATTTGCATATGTTGTCTAGTGGTGCCTTGATTAAAACGGAGCCTGAACCTCACATTCCTGAGCTTGACACTGCTATGCCCTCTGCATCTGCATCTACTAGTCCCAAATTTTACACTAATTTTGGTGTAACATCCATGAATAACCTGATATCCAAGATGCCATACCATCCAGTTCTCAACATAGGATGTTAGAAACGAGATGAGATTAAGGCCTCCCTTAATCTTCTCCAAAATTGGACTATTGCTCAGTGCACGAGAGATGCTTCCCTAACAGGGTTATACCTAGCAAATCATATTGTCGCAGGCTTCTCTGGCCTCGTAGCAGAATGGTGGAGACATTTGCCTCAAGAGGCAAAGAACTTGATGTTGTCAGCCCAAGATGCTGATCAACAAATTTTGAAAGCCCTCACCAAGCAATTTTACGGAGAGGATCATGGTGATGAAGCATATCATTATGCTTCTATGTTTATGACTGCCAGATTGTGTAATCTTTCCCAGGTGCATGAGTACTTCTGCTATATGCAGAGATTACTTATTTTAGTTGGTAAAGCTAATGATCATGGCTATCTTAAACATTACTTGAGGAGCTTCCCAGGTCACATACCAGATGTTGTGGAGAAATTTATGAAGGACAGAGCCTTAAGTTATCAGAATCTCTCCATCACATAGCTCCATCAATATATCATGGAAACTTGCCAAGAACATTGTCTTGCTAAAAGAGTTGATAAAGATTTCAAGCGGCATCAAGACATGTTTACACCATCTTTTTGCAAAAATGTCGCGCAGTTACCAGATTGGGGTTGTGGTGCACACAACTGAGGTAATTTGGAGTCATCCTGTAAATGCCATTCGAAGAAAAAGAAGAAAGGGTTTTATACCAGCGAACCAAGGTATCATTATCCTGATAAGCCCTTGAAATTCTCCATAAAGCCAAAACATGTATCCAGGAAAGGTAAATTTTCTAAGCCTCGAAAGTTTATTAAAAGACGTTCTTACCAGGCAACTGATAAGAATTGTTTTCTCTATGGAAAACCTGGACATTGGGCGAATAAATGTCCCAAAAAGAAGAGTAATCCTAAGCTTGCAGCTTTTTGTGATAATTTGGATCCTCGATGGTGGGATCGCCCAGATGATGATGATGAGACACCATACGGTGAATGTATCTACCTTCCAGATGAATCTGATTCTAAATCCCCTTCTGAATCAGATGATGACTCTCAGCCTGCTATGAATAAATTTTCTCCCATCCCATCCTCTAAGTCTGACTTAGAAGCAAATTTAGGGGGGTATGAGGTCCCTGAGTTTAATTTCTCTTTACAAATGTTTGGCATTAACATGTTTTCCTCCAAATCGCAGCAAGAGATAGAGAAAGATATTGCTGCTATTGATCTCAGAATCTCTGAGCTAGAGCCATACCAGTTTCAAGAACGTGGTAACCTCAGAGAAAGAAAGAAGCAGTTGCTTACACAGCTAGAACTCTACAAAGGAAAACAAAAGATAAGCTATGAAGCTTCAGTTTCCTACAATCCAGCAGAGTTGTATAGAAACTATCCAGAAGGACACCAAGCTCGACAAAGTTTCAGAATAAGCAGAGAAGCCAAATTAAAAGCAGAAATAAAAGAGAAACAGGCTCAGTTAAGAAAGCTCTGTAAAGAGATTGAAGATCTAAAGAGCGAAGTGAAGGTTATACAGATTGAAAGAGATCAATCTTCGGACGATGATCTCAGTAAGCACTATGAGAGTGCCCTCAGCACTGATTGCATAGAACAAAAACAAGAGATAGATTCTACTGTATAGAGTCCTGACCGAACTCCTTCTCCTCCTCATGTTCAGAGAAATATCAGTCTTTCTATGCTGTCAGGTCCGAAATTGTATATTCCAGTTTTGTTTCAGCCTTGTGAATATAAGCCTTACATTCTTTCTTGTATGATAGATTCTGGTTGCCAGGTTAATCTTGCTCGTGGATCTACCCTTCCTCATTTCTACTGGAAAGAAACTGTTGATGGCAGAACAGCCATTAATGGAGCCCCTATCATGCTACAGGCTAAAGCCGAAGTCCCTGTTTATTTTAAGAATGTCTGTAGAACTATGACTGTCTATAGAAGGGATGATATGAGCGAAGATCTTGTCTTAGGATCTAACTTTCTACATCAAGTTAGTCCTTACCTTGCAGATGATGTGAAAGGAACATTTATCTTTACTATCGGTAACCACTCTCTAACCCTTCCTTTAACATTTGAGTCCATCCCGAAATGTAGAATGCCTGAGCCCATGTTTGTACAGTTTCCTAATGTTGCTCAGCTCATGAAGATGGATCGAAGCAAGATCTTCTCAGAAATTCATGGAGAAAAGGCCCTGAAAGAAATAACTGAGAAGATTCATAAAGAATGTTGCTCAGACAGTCCAAATGCCTTTTGGACCAGAGAACAATATTTTGTCTCATTTCCCTATGATTCTCTTCAAAAGATCAGACCTATGAAAGCTTCAGCAGCTTTGATGTCTCCTACAGAAGTTCAGTTCTGTGATTCTGAAATAAAGGAGTTATTGTCTAAAGGTCTGATAGAACCTACTAAAATATCATGGGCATGCCTAGCATTTGTTGTTAACAAACACTCTAAGCAAAAGAGAGGAAAGCCACGTCTAGTGGTTAATTATAAGCCTTTGAACGCAGCTCTGCAAAAGGTACGTTATCCTCTCCCGAACAAAGGAAGCCTTCTTCAAAGAATATCAGGCTGCGTAATCTTCAGCAAGTTTGACGTAAAATATGGTTTTTACTAGATAAGGATTAAAGCTGAAGACAGGTATAAAATAGCATTCGTAGTTCCTAGAGGTTAATATCAATGGCGAGTGCTTCCTTTTGGGATAAACAATGCCCCCTACGAGTTTCAGAAAAGAATGGAGGATATATTTCGAGATTATAATTGGGCATTAGTTTATATTGATGATATACTAATCTGTTCTCACAGTCTGCAGGAACATCTGAAGCATCTGCAGAAATTTTATGAATTAGTATATAAGCATGGATTAGTTCTGTCTGAATCCAAAATGGAGATTGGTAAAACAAAAATTGAATTTCTGGGTTTTAAGATTCAGAAAGGACAAGTAATCCTCCAGAATCATGTCTTGTCCTGTTTTGAGAAGTTTCTTGATGAAATCCTCGACAAGACTCAGTTGCAGATATTTCTTGGATCTCTGAACTATATTCGGCCTTTCTATGAAGGTCACGCCAAAGACATCCACATTCTGCAACAACGTCTGAAAAAGGACCCTCCAAAATGGTCTGCGGATATGTCTGCAGCAGTTCGACAAATAAAGCAGAAAGTTATGCAACTGCCGTCTCTAAGTCTGCCTACTGGTAATGGCCAGATGATCATTCAGACATATGCCTCATCCACTACATGGGGTGGTATTCTGATAAAAGCCATTGATGGCAACGAAAATACTTGTGGCTATGGATTTGGTGCTTTCAAAGGAGCCGAACTCAACTATCCATCTAGCCATAAGGAGATTCTGGTTGTTATGAAAACAGTCATGCAGTTCAAGCTGTTCTTGAAACCAGTGAATTTCATCATCCGAACAGACTTGAAAATCATGCCCGGCATCTTTAAGAATGATAATTTAATGGCTGAAATTAGTAGTAGAATTTTAAAATGGTTTTCTTGGTTAAGCAGTTTTGATTATGAAATTGTGTATAAACCAGGTCACTTGAATTGCTTAGCTGATATGTTGACCAGGGAATCAGCACAGGAGCAGCAGCCAAAAGGTTTAAAGATGTTCAATGCCGGAAGTTCCAGTTCTGGAGCTGGCCAAGACAAGGATGCTCCCCCGAGGGATCCTAATCGTGGAAAATCTCCTATGACAGAGTCAGCTATGAGAAGAGAAGTTCATGAAAGACTCTGCATCAATGAAGGACCACCAACTACTGCAGAAGTAGTTGCAGAAGAAGAAAGAAAAGCTCAAGAAAAGAAATGAACATATGAAGAGCTTATCCAGAAAGAAGGTTTATTCATCCTGCCTTGGGATAACACCTTCCCCAGAGAAGTCAGAATCCAGTCTCTGGAGTTTGCTTCAATAGATGAATCAAAGAGATTCCTGCAACTTACCCTCATCAAGAACATCCAGACATCTCCATGCAAGTTACAGATCTTAGAGCGATGGGAAAAGGACGCATTCCAGAGTTTCAGCGATGCTTATCCAAAGCTGTCCGAGTGCCGTGAAGTATGGCTTGGTGAAGATAAGAATGGTGATAAATATGTAGATTTATGTGATGGTCGTTTAACATGGACATCATATAATCTTATTCTTCAATATTGCAGGGAAAGAGGCAGCATTATCATCTATGCAAACCCAGCAGATCTTGCATATAACGCTACCTGGTCTGGATGGACAGATGTGTTCTTGGATACCTTTTTTCCAAGAGTTGATTGGGAGAATCGGCGAGCCAATTTCATATATCATATGAAATCCGATATTGAAGTGGCACACCAGAATTTCCACTGGTTTAAATTTAAACTAATTCATGAAGGTGGAACATATAAGCCACTGGAACACCATGTTTATGCTTAGCAGAAATTTATCAGAAGAACAATAGAAGGCGAGCAAATTGAGTCCAGAGTAACCACAAGAGAAATCCCACTGGACTATAAAGTTGAATCTCATTTCAGAGGAGAATTCATCTGTAAACCTAACGAGTTGTTTCATGGTTCAGACATTGAACGATGCTTCAGTCCCTTTCTATATCCGCCTCCATCTCCAGTACCTTATGAAGCCCTAGATGAAGATGTTCTATTTAGTCGTCATGAGTATGATTCAGATGACTTAGAAATTGACGCTATGCTTCAAGGGCGGGATCCATATGACTGAATGAAAGCTGTGGTGGACCCTCTGAAGGCTGAGTCAGCCAGCGTTGCCCGACATTGTTTCCGATGTGGGCCGAATTAATGCTCCACATATGTAATAGTATAGGAATAATCTACCGTGGGCCAATGATGCTCTACTTTGTACTCATGTCTAGAGTTTGTCGGCCATGACAGAAGATTTTGGGTCCCCGTAATGCCAAAAGCTAATTAAGGGACGAGATAACGACAGTGGTTGTCCCCACCTATCGCCCCGGATGATTCGGTAATGACCTGTTAGTGTAGGTTTTAGTAACCGGATCTACCGACTGACCGATTAGTGGCAGTTGATGCCTACCGGCTTACCGGTAGAAGATTGTATAAATAAAGGCCCGAGGCCTCATTTTAATGATCGGGTCATTTGTGTCTTAGAGTCGCATTGAGCAAGTAGTCTGCTCTGCAAGTCTGGGTGTCCGAGGCCTTGAGCAAGTAGTCTGCTTGACTTCTGAGTCTCGAGTCTGTATTATGAGAAGTATGCTCTACGTCATGTCTTCGGGCTAAATGATCGCATCAGAACCTCAGGTCTGATATAGTGTCTGTAAGAGTCTGTTCTCAGGCAAAGTATGCTCTATAGCTTATCGTCAAGGTATAAGACTACATCAGAAAGATCTGAGTGTGATATTAGAGTTGTGTCTATAAATTCATCAGCGTATGCTCTGCATCTTGCCCTTGCGGTATAAGATTGCATTAAAAGCTGTGAATATAGGTGTTGTGTTTACGCAGTGTCGACCTTCGCCATCCGAAGGCTATCTACAAGTGTCTGTAATATTTCTGATATGTATATCCATCTCACAGTAATAATAGTTGCCATTATTTCAGTGTGCATTGTGTTGATCGCATGTTTGAGTCATATTATTAAGAGGGAATTGCTTGATATTATCCGCTCATATAGTCAGTCTGAAGGAGTTTGAAGCAGTTGTAGATCTGTGGGCGAGTTGTGTTGCAATAGATACTCATCACACAGAATTTTCCCATGCTATAATAGGTGGTTTCACTGCACCTTTGCACAATGGCCCTACTTATGATATTTAGCTCTTAACACCAAAATCTCATTTTTTTAATACAAAATGTATTTTTTTCTCTCTACAACTTTTTCCTCCCTACAACTTTTTGCAAATAAGGCAGACCACGTGGCTCTTGTTTAGAAAACTGAAATGAATATTAAGTAGAAAGGAATCCTATGCATTTGTTATAAATTTCAATTGTGAGGTGAAAAGATAGTGATAAAGTAACTCTATTAATGATTGAGCATTGCAGATAGATATTTATAGGTATAAATTTAAATGGCTAAAATTTATGTTTTTAGATACTATTTTAGATTTTTGACTTGCTTGACCATATCAACAAGATTAAATCAAGTATAACAATTGCGTAACAGGGATTCATTTTATGGTAGTTTTATTTTGCTATGCTTAAATGCATAATTTTGGTTAATATTTAAATAAGTTTGATTAAAGAATTGTTAAAAAATCTGGTAACAATTTGTTTTTTGTTTTTTAACAATCTGATTTGTTATGAATAATGGATATAAAATTATACATTTTAGCCTTTATTTAATAGCCAACTATTTTTGTAAAACTGAAAGGTTGGTTGTACCTATCCACATTCACAGACCACTTTACTTATAGCTATGATAATAATAATTATAACTGAAATTTTATCAAATTTAAAATCAATAATCATTTCATAAAAGTCATAACTAATGTCAAAATTTTATCTAATTTAAAGTGAAAATTGAAGTCTAATTTTGGAAGATTACAAAGAAGAAACATACGTTCACGAAAAGATTAGAGAACTGGAATCATTATTAAATTTCCATCTCCATTGTTTTAACTGAAAATGAATATTAAATACAAAATAATACTACCAATTTGCTGCAAAATTCAGTTGTTTGTTGAAATCACAGTGATAAAGAAACGGGATGGAAAGAAAAATATTGAACAATATTATTGATGTAAATCAGAAACTCTCGTATAACATTTATTGTTTATCAATATATAATAGGGAAAGAAAGACATGTAATTAATTAATCAACGCACGTGACGGAAGTGACTCTAAGTGGGAAACTGAAAGTGTTAGAATATGTGAAGGACACAATATCTCCTGTGTCCAAGTTCTGGCCGTCATTCACCAAGAAATCCCAGATGGTTAACTACTACTCCCGATGTGAAATCGCCAAAGCTGACGTGGATGTTTTCTATTGCGCAGCCAGAACTGCATTCGTTCACAATTTCCACCTCAAATAAAATGATGCCATTGGACGATCCAGCATTGTTCTGATTTACTGAAATGTCTTCATTGGAGCACATCTGGCTCAACCTCCTTGAAATTGACAGATGAAAGGAAGACCCTCCTGCTTTCGTGGCATCAACTTGCTGCAACGAGAGAAAAGTAAAGAATACAACAAACAACAGCGAGTGCACATAATACGAATGGGTGATTGTTGGATTGTTGGGTGATTGGGTGATTGTTAAAATTTTGTAGAATGGGTGATTGTTGGATGTATATTTCAAGTCTACATCTAATGAATTTTTCCACTTGAAAATTGAGTAAAGCTACAAGGAGATAGGTTGAAAATACAAGAGAAAAAAGTGAGATTTTTACTCTCTCTACTATTATTTTATTATTTTTTTTAGGATTTCCTTAGGAGGCCCATTTTTTACCTAAATTTATTTTAATTAGAAATGAATTGGTAGATTCTAATAGACCAAATTTTTTATTCAGCAGCATCACTTCCATTCCAATGCAATTTCCACAAAAAGATCATCTCGGAGGTCCATCTCCACTAGCACTGATGTGAATTTTCTATCAAAATTTGAATCTCAATCCTTTTCAAGAGAAGAGAAAACACAAATGCTATTTTTGATATATGAAAGAATTTCCTCATGCCAAAAAATAATGGGATTTCAAGCATAGTTACCCATACCTTATGAACATTAAAATGTTCCTTCCGCGGGTTGAAATTTACATGCCGCCTATTAAATATCATCCTCAATACTCTGTAGTTCTATATTTGAGCAAGGATATTCTCACCATCCTCATTGCAACTCATTTTGAAATAGAACCGGCCTCTAACTATTATATGAAAAACAAGGACATATCCCAACTATTAAACAAGTTATCGATTATCTACGATATCATGGAATCATTCCTTCCCATCTTACCACAAAATATACTTATTAATACCTCCAGGAGATATTCTAGAACTTCATCAAGACAAATATTAACTACTGCAATCATCACTACCCTTTCTTTTCTTGTTCTAGTTCCCTTTAGTTTTTTTCACAAGCTTCCCTCACCTTTCAGTTGATTGGGGCATCCTCCACGAATGATGGGATAAATCCTAGAGTGTGATAACTACATTAAGGATTGTGTGTATTTTATTCATTCAATTGGTTGCACCTAATCAAGGGAATGGGAATAGATTCAGATGGCTATGCTTAAACCTATGTATTAACGAACATGTAACCAACTTCATTCAAAATTGTGCCTGATAAAAATCACAATCCATGCAAAATATATGGTTGTAGTATTTATCAGCCTCATAATCAAATTTCCTCTAAAATGGTGCCAACTATATAGGAGGGTATGTGATCCATGGCTCCAGATGAAAAAAAAACCCTCAAACCTATAAATAACTACCCCTTCGCATCTCTCTCTCTCTCTATCTCTCTCTCGCTCTCTCCTTCTCTCTCTCTCCCTTACTCTCCCCATATCCCCCTCTCCTCTCTCCCTCTCTTCCCCTCTCCCCCACTATCCGTCAACTCCCCCCTCCCCTCTCTCTCTCTCACACACACACACATTTCCCATGCCAAAAAATAATGGGATTTCAAGCATAGTTACCCATACCTTATGAACATTAAAATGTTCCTTCCACGGGTTAAAATTTACATGCCACCTATTAAATATCATCCTCAATACTCTATAGTTCTAGATTTGAGCAAGGATATTCTCACCATCCTCATTTCAACTCATTTTGAAATAGAACCGGCCTCTAAGTAGTATATGAAAAACAAGGACATATCCCAACTATTAAACAAGTTATCAATTATCTACGATTAAATGGAATCATTCCTTCCCATCTTACCACAAAACCTGCTTATTAAGACCTCCAGGAGATATTCTAGAACTTCATCAAGACAAATATTAACTACTGCAATCATCACTACCCTTTCTTTTCTTGTTCTAGTTCCCTTTAGTTTTTTTCACAAGCTTCCCTCACCTTTCAGTTGATTGGGGCATCCTCCATGAATGACATGATAAATCCTAGAGTGTGATAACTGCATTAAGGATTGTGTGTATTTTATTCATTCAATTTGTTGCACCTAATCAAGGGAATGGGAATAGATTCAGATGGCTATGCTTAAACCTATGTATTAACCAACTTGTAACCAACTTCATTCAAAATTGTGCCTGATAAAAATCACAATCCATGCAAAATATATGGTTGTAGTATTTATCAGCCTCATAATCAAATTTCCTCTAAAATGGTGCCAACGATATAGGAGGGT
>LPNX010406523.1:282070-310131 GCA_001517045.1 Pseudotsuga menziesii
CCCTCTCTCTTACGCTCTTCCCCTACTCCATCCTTTCTCTCCCCTATCCCTCTCCCCCTCACTCTACACAATAAATAAATTTAGTAAATTTCAGAAATTTAGTAAATAAATCAACAAACATTTTCTTGGAGACTATTGTTATGAATAATTGGAGCTTGTGTTATATCATTTGAGAATGAATCACCTTATTTCGAGAATTCTTGAATCACCTTAATGAAAAATTACTGAGTGGTGCTAATTCGTGGTTGGTGGCTCTCTTCAATGAGAGAGTGAAATTATTTTAGTAGTCTTAATAGATAGTGAAAAATAGAAATATGATGGTTGTAAAAAGCAAGCCTTAATGATTCACTTTTTTCCTAAACAATCGGGGTGGACCCTTATGATTTCGTATTTTCCCAACTCTGGTGGAGCACCATGTTCTCTATATACGAGACTTCAAACCACAATTTGTTTTTTAATATCTTCAATTTTTACTCATCGTCTCATGATATATATTCAAAAGACATGTTATATAGGAGATGTCAGTTGATATTAAAAAGAAATAATAACGGAAATAATAAAAAATCACTCTGCTCAAGCTCAAGAATGGAACCCAACCTTCATTGAAACGCCCATAAAATTAACAGAAATGAATGCGAATATAGCTGAAATTGAAAGAAAACAGAAATGAAGGCGAATATACCTGAAATTGAAAGAAAGCAAAAATGAATGTGAATATACCTGAAATTGAAAGAAAGCATTATTGTCAGTTGTGTCCTCGATTCCCCTTAAGCTTGTTCGTCTCCATTCATTGCCTCTAATCAAGAGCAGCCTCCTCTATCGAAATACTTAACCAGAAGAAACAAACATAAAACCACACATAAATTCAGATACCCGACCAGAGAGACTCATATTTCACTCAAACCCGGAAACCCAATTATATAAATGCTCAAACCCAATCAAACAAATGCTCCAGAGCATGAATAGAAGATGTAAATGTTAAAACCCTATCCTACAAATGGATTTAATAAGGCTCCAATAGTTGTGTACCCTATGTGCTTCGTATTGCTCCAAAGCATATGGTTTTGTTGGATCCAAATTGTTTTGTTATGCAAATATTTGATTTCAAGGTTATCTATTTATTTGCTAATTGATATGTGTTTTTTTTAATAGAAATTCTATAATTTTGAATATTTGCCAGAATTGTTGAGAGTAAAAGACTCTGTTCTTATAAAGAATTATAGACTGTGTTATATAATTTTAGAAATTTGAGAAAACAAAGCTCCTAGAAGTGATAGAAATACTAGTTCATATATTTATTAGCTTTTAAATTTAACCAAACTTCGTTACTTTTCCATGCCTCAATAAAACTTCATTACTTTTCCATGCTTCCATCTTATTTTAGAGTTATCATAGCAAATCAAACCCATACGGTAAAGTTGGAAAAGAAAATAAATAATGAAATTATTTACCAAGAATAAGAAAAGCATTTGGTAAAATTCCATGATGCTAACAGCAAATAGAAGAGATGCCCAACAAAAAAAAACAAATTCCAAAAAAATTGAAAGAAGGGCATTGATACAGCAAAGCTAGTTAATCATTTAACTAGAATTGAATCAGCCTCAGAAACACTCCTGTCTCAGTTATAATAGAGTAGACAAAATACGCAGAGAAGGCAACAATTAGCACAACTCAGAGAAAATAATTAACAGAAATGAATTTAGCTGAAAAAGTTAGCACAAATGAACAGAAAGGAATGTAGCTGAGAAAGTTAAGATAAATGAACAAAAACGAATGTACCTAAAATTAAAGCTCATTTCCCCTGCTGCGTCCTTGATTCCCCTGAATTTCGTATGTCTCCATTCATTGCCTCTATTCCATAGCAGCCTCCTCTATCGCATACTGAACCAGAATCGAACATGAAACCACACTCAGATTCAGACACCCAACAAGACAGACACATATTTCACTCGAACCCAGAAACCCAATCTTAGAAATGCTTAAACCTAATCGTACAAATGCTCCAGAGCATGAATAGAGGAGGTAAATGTTGAAACCTGATCATACAAATGGGTCAGAGTAGGGATAGATGAGGTAGGAGGAGGTAAATGTTGAGATTTATATATGCACCCTTCCAACGGATAGTTGCATATCAAGAAAATCAGTTCTCTCTCTTCAATGGTTTGAAACTTTGTCTACCTCTGTAACAGAACTATAAATGCAAAAAGTAAGCAGACCAGTTAGTAGATGGAACCCTTTGTAGATGAGTGGGCTAACGGTATTTTCTTTTATTTCTATTTCCATTCATGCTCTTTACGTTCATGCTTTTTATTTCTATTTTGATTCATGCCTTTTTCCAAGGATTTCTTAGTGGAAGGGGCCCGGGGGCACTAATTACTTCTTTCTTATTCTTTTTTCCCAGTATTTTGTCTTAATTCATGGAGGAATGGATTCCTCCGACTCAAAACATGCCCGGAGAACCCAAATGCTGTGGAATATGATCCGGTGAGGAGGAACTTGAAGATGTCGTGGAATATGATAATTTAAGCACCAAATCTCTTCTTGTAGGACATTTTGCATCTTTGTTGGGGTTTTCGATATCAAATTATGCATCTGCATTTGTTCATTTGTAGCTATGAGATTCAAACTTTGTGGTATACAAGCAGATAGAACAAGACAATACCACACAAAACATTACAACAGTGTGCTCTACGACAGAGATAGAACGCACGCTAGCAAGCTAAAATCGTTTGATTATCTGTAAGTTGAACATAATATTATTTTTTTTCAAATTGACATTGAACCAATTACATCGATGGACAGAAACTAAATGGAACAGAAAATTACGAACCAGATATTTTCTGTATGATCTGTTTGGTCTAAAGGAGCGCCTATTGTTTTGGTGAACAAGAATATGATCCTCAAAACAAAATTCAATGGTCATTTGATTGCTTCACATATATAATGCTGAACACCATCTCATCACATATCCAATGGACAAAACCTCAGATATTCAAAACATCGGTGACCCATTAAATATGCATGATGAGTTTGTGTAACCCTACGTCCTCACTGAAGTTCCAAACCCATTTCTCGTGCAGTAAAATCCAGCCTCCTGCTCTATTATATACAAATTCATACTCGGATTCTAAAGACACGCATACTCAATATTCAACCACAAATACAAAGGCACACCAAGCTCTTCCCTAGAGGAACACTTACCACTTCCCCAAAGACACAGAAAAGGTGTTGAAAGTGTGTAAGATTTGATATAGGATAGGCTAGGTGTGCTTCTCTCTATTTTGACAAATTGATTTTCACTGGGTGAACATCAATAGTTAATATTTTTTCATGTTTTAGGTTGTAGCTTTTTCATTATCTAGCATTTGCATATATGGATGAGTGTTGAGTGTTTTGGCTCGGTTGCTTTATTATTGAATGATAATTACAGTAATTAAAGGGTTAGGAAACTTTTGGGATACCACTTTGTGGAGACAGAAATATTTGTACGTCTCATCTCTTTCACGTAGGTCAAAACATTGGTCGATTCAAATATATTGTCTTTACGAAGTTTGATTGGTTCAAAGATGTTATGATTTTTAGGGTAGGATGATTGTTAAGATTAAAGGGTTAGATTTAATAGAAAATTTTATTGGACAAATCATAGTTAGTGTAGATCTAAATTCTAGGCTTTATTAAGGGTCGAGAAGGATCAAATTTGTTCGTAAGGTGAAAACCTCTTCTTAGTTATTTACTAGAGATTAGGTTTAAAATAAAATACAGTTTTCATATACTTTTATGTGAACCATAAGTAAAGGGGAGTGAAAATTGATATTCAATAGTGGCTAGATTGATCCTTTGGCCTCCCAACATATACATATATTTTTTTGGAGTTTATTCCGGGTGCTCAATACAACTACATCAAGATTGATTAATAATTACATGGAGCAGAGTTCACTTTTTCCTAAACTGAACATTGTTATACGGAGTTTATATAAACTATGATATCAAAACGATATGTAATCAATCGATGTAATTATTTCGGGCAAACATGAAAACTAATAGTGCATCTAGAGCAAATCGTTCGAACTTCAGACTGGCAGTTAGCCACGACGTAGACGTACGACATTTTAAAGAAACATGGAGTTATTTTTTATTTTTTATTGATAAAAAGGAGCCATATAATACAATGTATCACACTCTGATTGGTTGGTGGGGGTACTCTGAAATCGAGATTTTAATTATTAAAACCTAAGCCACAATGTTGAACCAGAGCTTCAGCAGTTCTTCGGCAAAAGAAATATTGAAAGATGGTCCGAGAGTGATTACCTTCGTTCATTTTGGATACTCTACTGTAAGTATGGATATTCTACTCTACTAGAAGAAATCTATGTTGTTGCCTGCCGAATTGTTTAGATCCGGCCGCTGCCTGCAAAATCTCGTCCTTATTTTCTTGGTATAAATTCTTCGCACTTTCATGCTATTGATACCGGAAGCCCTAATAATAACAGTTTTCCATTGTCAAGACTATCGATGGTAGCTAATAATTTTCCATAGAAGAAATGTAGAGAATGGCGTCGAAGAGAAGACATGAATAAAATTTTGGCATGAATCAGAGAAGATAGGATATGGTTCAAATCAAGTCGACTGGTTTATAGAGATAGGATATGCCCTGTTAAAATTTAGACAAGGAATTTTATGGACATTTTGACATTTTTATTGCGAATTATCTTTTTTAATGTAAATGAATGAGTAGTACATAAAACATTTATGTGTAGATAAACTCTGTGTTTTTTATTTTTTCTTTTTTTTGCGAAATCAGGTAAAAGTAAAAATTTCAAATTTAAGCTGTTTGGAATTGTAAAATAAGGATGATTTTATTAATATCACTCATATTAATAGCCCACATAATATAGACAAACTTTACATGATCTCCAACATATAAGATATATCCGGCATAATATAGAAAAATCTTACAAGATTTCCACAAACATTACAACATATCCGTCATACTCATCAATATTATTTTTTGGCCTACATAATATGGAGGAACGTTACATCCACAAACTTTACAAGATCTCTCAACCCAATAATTGAATTATCGCTATGAAAATGTTTTCTAATGTGGAATTTTATGAAAAGATAAATACTTTTGTTGAGACATACATACAAGAGGAATTGGAGGTGATAGGAAAAGCAAATCAAGGATGATTTGTTGCAATTGAGTTGATCGATGTGATATATATAGTAGTTGGCATAATAGTAGGTTTTGAGTATCTACATCTCCATTATAATATCCATTATTGGCAATTGTTTTTTAAGTTACAATCTCCATTAATGGTAATTATTTTTAAGTAAAACTTACTTAGAGTAAAAATGGTCTTTAATTTCTTTTTTTTTAATATCGATGAATGTTGTTTTATTTCTTAGTTAAAAATAGCCATATAAGTAGGATAAGTGTTATGCAAAAACTTGATTCAAGATATCTTGAATTGAATGGTTTGTTAACATAATATTATTGTTGTAGCACCCTTCACATAATATGTGGGACATAATATTAAGGCTTGAATAAGAACCTTTGAGAAAGATAAGACGTTTCCTTTACCCATTAATATATGTATCATGTAAAAAACATTTTATTTAGTCACTTTCAAAACATTAATTGTAATTAAATAAAATTGATATAAGAAAAAGATAAGTACTTATGAAGAGGAAAATAAGTGTGGGACATAGTGCTAAGGCTTGAATAAGAACCTTTCAGAAAGATAAGATGTTTTCTTTATCCATTAAGATATGTATCATGTAAAAAACATTTTGATTGCACCGAGAGGCGCTCTACAGCCTAGTATGAAGGAGATCCTGTAAAGTTTGTCGATATTATTTTTGTTAGTAACAAAATAATAAAAAACAAAAATTCCAATTATCCTCCAAAATAAAATGTCAGTCATAAAAGCAACACAATATGGGGAAGAGGTTGAAATTTTCCTCCCTTACAAAATAATAAAAATTAAAAAATTAAATTATCCCCCAAAAAAATGTTGGCCTTGGAGATGGTTTTAAAACCATTTGCAAGGCCCTCCTAAACCATGTACAATAAAACCATGGGTATGGTTTTAAAACCATGTGCAAGGCCTCGTAAACAACCCATGGCATTATTGTACACGGTTTAGGAGGGTTCTTGCAAATGGTTTTAATACCATGTGCAAGGCCCCCTAAACAACCGAAGGTTTTAGGAGTGCCTTGCACATGGTTTTAAAACAATGTATTGGGCATATGTTGTAATTTTAGTTTGTAACAAAATAAAAAATAATAAAACATATTATATGTGAGTCATAAATAATATTAAATATTAATAATAAAAATATTATATGCAGACTTTAACTAAAAAGATGTGTCTTTTGGTTTGAATCAAATCAATGGCTATATATAAGACACACCAAAGTTGTTTGAATCAAATCAATGGCTATATATAGGACACACCAAAGCTGATAGCTCCTTGAGTGCAATACTTTCGGTTCTTGATAGAGCCTAGGATTTGGATCTGTGCTCGTTCATTCACTTTCAAAACATTAGTTTTTATTAAATAAAATTGATATAAAAAAATATAAGCACGTATGAAGAGGAGAATAATTGCATATATCTATTCATTCAACTAAAACATGGTAATGTGATTAGTGATCGTAGATTCTATATATTTTACTGATAAAAAAAATCACGCGGTTGTTTGAGATCATCATCATTTAATGACTAATATTTTAATTATTAGTAAATCTTATTACATACAAAGTTAATAGGATGATACTTGAAGAGACTAAGTTATATAGATTACAAATAATTTGAACTTTTTCTTTGTCGAAGTTTAAGACTTTACTTAAGTACTTGAATGCTCAACGTGTATATTTGGTGGTTAATTGTTTTTGCAAAACCATGTGCATTGATCAACTATTTGTATCTTATTTAGTTGAGGGATCTACAATAAACCTAGGATACCATCCCCTTCATCTCCTTAAAAATCCCTCCAATGGTGTTTACAGTGTTGTTTCCCTAATTGTGTCATTTTGATCCTCAATAAAATCAACCATTGAAAACACCTTGACATAGGATGTGATATATCTATTGTTGTTTTATGGGAAGAAAAAATGAAAATTCCCCATTGTCCTTTGAATATTCATAATGGAGTTCTTTCTATCACTTTCTCTTTGCATCATCCTGCGGTTCTCTTTCTAGAACTTTCTATTTACATCTACAATGAGTTTGTTCCCTCCTCTCAGGTCATTGACATATACCAGTCTTCCACATTCAACCTTAAAGTAAAATTCGGAACCAGCTTTACTATTCGTAAATCCTTAGTCCATCAGGAAGCTTTCCATCTTGTCGTACCATGTCAAACTCAGAGATATTCTACAGTCACACCCTATGAAGCGGAGCATCATCCTCCCTCTGCAGTTTGTACTCTATGTATCGAAACATTTTGTACTTGAGTGACAAGTAGCATCCTCTGCTACTAATTTTCTTTGTATCCATATTAGGTCATTGGATACCAAGATCCTCTATATTGAACTCTTTTAACAAGTTCCTCTTGCACCCATCTGTGAGCTTGTTGTCCTGTATAGGCTTCCATCTTGAACCTTGTATCAAAGGTTAATATCTTCATCATTCTAGGTGATCTTTATAAATCTTGAGTAATATAAGCATTGTAATTTTTTCTACCATTGCTTGTCTCTTGTTATATCATTGTTAACCTACAATCTGATAGATTAAAACGAGTCTCACTTCACAAGGGTTGCTCAAATCAAGGAACAAGTTAAAGGATTCAAAAAGACTGTGGAAGAAGGAGAGATTGTTATGAAGCAATAAATTACTCAAGATATATATAGGTTTTAGAGCCTATATATAAGATTTACAAATAGTTACATAACTACTGGTCATTTCAACTAATTGACGTGACCTATGAGATCGACATAATATACTTGTTTACAATTAGTGGTCTAAAAGAACTAGTCAGCTACCTGACTTAGGCTCCTCCAACATCTCCCCCGCCTCAAAATATTTCTTCATTACCAAGAAATGGGGAGAGGAACCTCATTCTGTTTGAATATATATGATCTTGTATTGTTCTTTCACTCTGGATTGTCTTGAATGGTGGATGGCTATTGTTGAACACACACTTCTACAACAACCTCTCCAGACACTTATAAATGATTTTGAAACTCTTGCTGAGAATAGAGGGAAGTTTATATATCTTTGGTAAGACTTGTGAGACCCAACAAGTTCTCCATATACTTAGGCATATTTAAGTCCAAAATATTGATCATGTCGGTTCTCAAGAGTTGTGTATTTTCTTCAGAAGCATAAAGCAATTGTTGCAGTTGTAGCTTGATTTTTTTGATACTGGATAGACTAGTCTAGGCTTGAATGATCCATTGATGTTCTTGTCTATCCAATTTTTCAAGTTTTTGAGTCTCTAGAAGGATTTGGTTGTCAATGGTCTGTGCCATGGCTTCACTGGAAACTAGTCAATAGTATTGTAGTCAACTAATGAGTTCATGCGTCTTTTGCATTTCTTTGAACACCTAACCATACTAAGTATACCAATTGCATGGGACATCTGTCATGATAGTAGACTTTGAAACATATTGCATCAATAGTTTGTAGGATGCAGTAAATGTTGTAAATGATTTCACAGTAACACAGTGGTTTCCTCGGCCTTCTCTTGTTGCCTCTCTTTTAACTGTTCCTAAAATGTTGACATGACACTTTCAAAAATTTGATATGCTTTATCGAGGGGTTTATTTGTCGTCGGTCCCTACTAGAATTGTAATAAACTGTTGTGCCAGGATTTCACACCTGGCTAAAAATTCCTTCTATTCTTCTTCCACCTTCTTGATTTGTTCTTTTGTCCTCACTCTTCTATTTTTGTATTCCTTATTAATTGCATTTGTCAATAGGTATAGTTCTTCTTCTTTGGATTTTTGTGGATTAACTATAAGTGTTCAACTGGGTTAAGCTAAATGTACTAATAAGGGTTTTTGTTTCTGTGACTATTGTAGATGTCGTTGTTGTTATTTTTCTTTTTTTACCTTTTCTCTCCTCCGTTTTCGTTTCCTTCATTCTTTCTCTTTGTTATGTATTTCAATATCTTGGCGTTGTTCTGGTAGGCCTTCTATTTCTAGTTTTTGGGTTTGTTCAGTAACTAGGGTAGTACTAACAATACTAAGGAGGGTAGTGTGGACAATGTTGGATGAATTGATGATATTGGTGATAGGTGGTGATGGTGGAAGAGGTGAAATAGGTGAGTGAAGTATGGATGAATTAAAGATAAAGGTTTGGTGGTTGTTGAAATCGGTATGATTTCTTCTTTTACAACTATGGTTGGGGATGGAGGTGGTGGGATAGTGGTGAGATCAACATCAAGTGTCGTAGAAAACTTGTCTTTCTTCTGAGTTGAGTCTAGTCGGTCTGGTTGATTCTCATCCTATGTGATAAACCTGCCTAACTATTCGTCAACCAAGATTTTGTTTTTGGTTGCATCCTCCAAAATATCAGTTGCGCTATCAAACAACTCTCCATTTCCATCTTCAGTTGGATCCTAAAAAATGAGTTTGTGCTTTGCCTTTACTTTTTCTCTACTCTTTCTATTATGTCGAGCATTGAACAATTCGTTGGCCACTCAACATATATTCTCTTTAGTGAGGGCGTACTCTAATAGAGGAGTATCAAATTAGGTACTTTCATCATATTGATATGTTTGTTTATGTGGTTATTGTTCAGCTGGTAGTGCAATCCCTAGCGGATTTATGTTGCCATTATTGTCATGGTCGAGAGTGAATGTGTTCAAATGAATGCATATTTCATAGTCCTCTTCTTTTTTCACATCATTTAAGGGTTCTATCATTGGTTGATCAACTCTTCTTACTATGGGTGGTATATCAAAATTAGTTTTAGATTGCTGACTCAATTCAATGAATATTTCCTCATCCAAAGGATAGAAGTCAAGTTCTGTGGAAGTACCCCTAGCACCTACTAAGTACCAGACAGATGTGTGGTCCAAGACATGATGTTGTATAGCTGGTCCAGATAATTCTCTTTCCCTTCGCTATGCACAGGATCGACATATCGTTGTCCTTCAGATGGATCAATGGGTGCAACCACTCTTATTTTAGAATCTTCGAAATACAATATCCTTTTCTTGAAGCTTATAATAGTTTGGTTGTCTATTTCCCAATCAAATCCTACAATTCCAAGATATGGGTTTGTATCATCGACAATGTCAATAAATTCAAAGTCAGCATATGTTCTTAAGCCTTCAACATCCATCGGTACTTGGGTCACTCTATCAATTGGTAGAGCCTTCGTTTGGTTTGAAATCCATTGCTAAATAGGAGACCAGTCTAGTCGTGGCTTATTCATACTCTCCCATGTATTTCTTGTCAATATATTGACATTTGAGCCTATGTCTACTACAATATAGTACATATCATAATCTTCTATCTGCGCACCCATTCACACTTCTCAGTTTGTCTTCACTTTCCTCTCGATATGATTAACCCTTTTTTAAGGTCACGGGACTTTTGTGGTTTCTTATATGAGTGTTTTCAGTTCTGCAACAACATCTTTATCATGGATTAGGGCTAAATAACTTTTTAAAAATTATTTTCGCTTACTAACCTTTTCATTGACGACTTCCTGACTAGTTTTTCAAATAGTTCGTGCATAGCTCTAACTTGTCCAGATGTCAAAGGAGTATCAATATCAAAAAAGTATTTTCAAACCTTCAAGAAGACTTATTTCTCATGTTGGAAATCTAACGTAGCTTTATTTTGTATCACAAGTCTTACCTGCAATTGTCCTTGCTGCTATTTTGGTTTGCTTCCATTGAAACACCTCCTATTGTGACTACATCAATCTTAGGTTGTCTTGGTTCTGTAGAAATCATCTGAATATTCATATTGGGATTCAAATTTTGCATTGGTTTAAGTTTAACGACATTTCTAGCTTGCCATTTTGCAATAAGATGTGGACATTGTTCGACAGTGTGATCAAATGCTTTACAATATGTACAATTTTTTACAAGACTTTGACAATCTCAAGAAAAATGTCCTAGATTCCCATAATTATAACATATGATTTTCCCTCTTCCTCAACAAAATCATCCTCCTGGCTGGTGTCCTTAAACTCTAAAATTCCCACACACCCTTTGCGGAGGGTATTGTTTTTGTTAAGGATACTGATTCTGCTGGTATTACAGTTGAGGATCATACTTTTGTTGATACTGCAAAGGGTGATACTGAGGCTGCGCTCATTTAGATTGCATTTTATCATATTTTTTCATAAGTAGGTATCCATGATTTTTTCTTGCAGCAGCTGAAGGGCTCTACAATCTTTCTCATCATGACCTACTGACTTTCAAAATTTACAATACAGACTAGTGAGTGCACTTACAATATTTTTTAAGTACAAACATTCCTTAGACTCGTGACCTCTAGTCTTGCATATTCTACACCAAGGAATTCCTTCAGTGTTTAATGGGTTTGGAGCACCTACTCCAACATAGTTCATTAGATCCGAGCAATTATCTTTATGGTGTCCCTTTGTTTTTCATGTTGTACACTATAGTTCCTCATCAACTTCCTTTACTCTTTTAATGTCCTGGAACTGCACCATAAGATTGGCTAGATGCGACTGAAGTTGCATCATTCCTGAGCCATTATCTCCAACTGGCGATGCTTCTAACTTCATCGTGATTTCAAGAGCCTCTATCTGCAACATGAGTTTTTATTGCATTAATGGGGTTTAGATATGTGGTATCAAGGAGGAAATAAACCATTCCTTGTGTTGCACATCCGACATTTGGAAACTCACATTGGCCATTAATGTCTTAAATCTTTAGTCAAAGTCCCAAACATATTCTGTCAATAGTTGCTTAATCTCTTTGATCTATGTGATGCATTATGATTCAGACTTTGAATTTTTGAGTTCATCTATCAACCCTAGTCGAATCTCGTTGAGTGTTTTCATGACATCTCCTACTAGTACTATCAAGAATTTCATATACTAGTCTAGCACACGACCTCATAGCGTCCGGATCATATGCGCTTCTCATACAATCCAGACAATGTCACAAAGAAACCAATGCTTCTATGGGTCTTCCAACCCATGTCCATTGAATATTGGGAGCTTAATGTCAGGTCTAGCCATTGTATTTGTTGGTGGTACACTCGAAACAAAATTTGGACTAGTCGGACTTCCTTGTTCGTGATTTACAGTGTTAGTAGTACTTGTATTTATAGAATCACTTGGAGATAGGCCTCACAATATTATCTCTGGTAGTGTAGGAAATTTATATGCACATTCTTGTTCTAGAGCTTTAGTCGACTCTTTTGAATCCTCATCACCTTCGAAGATCAGCTGATATTTCTCCTCTTTGTCACAAGACCCCTCGTCTAATTATGACACAAAATCCTAGCCTTCTTCTTGATCTGTGGTGCAACTCCCTTGTTCTAATAGAATTTTTATTCTGTTACCGTATCTAAATCTTCTTTCACTTCTTAAAAATCCAGGTTCTAGTTCAGTTCCACTATCTCTTGGGAACATCTCACTCTAGCGTTCTATTGAGACATAGCCACCCCTTTCTATTCATTGTAGCATTTGCAGAATTCCTTTTTCACATAAAATCATTTTTATCCACATCTTTAAAGATGACAAGTATCTGCTACGTGGTCCTCGAAAAATATTTTGCTCTACCTCACTGTATGAGGTTATTGTGTTAATAACAAACTCAATAATATATCCTTATGGGATACTATCTACCCAAAAATTCATAACCCTTGATATAGTTTTTATCATTTTTTTAAGTCGCTTGATTAAGAAAGGACTCCACTCTTTTAGTTTTCCTGCTTGGAAATTCTTTTGTTGGATTGCTAGCTTACACAACCACCCATGGAACATGCTAGAAATATTAGAAAATAAAATATCATGAATGTTTGAATAAATGTACCGTCCTAACCACTATGTTGGGTTCCACCAAGATCCTTCACTTTCTTTTCCGGAAAAATCTAACTCTTTGAGGTCCACCTAGTCTTGGATTTCTGGCTTCGTGGGATGCCACAACATATCCATCACCACACAATTTAAGGTCCCAGAAATGGAACCATTTGTTGGATTTATTCCCTCTCTCTGCCCCCGGAATTAAGTTCAGTCCCTTCTACTCAACACAACAAACCCCAAGATATCAACCCAATAGAGTGGAGCTTGGTCGACAGCACCTGTGACACAGATGTCGTCTCACTCGAGATATCTCAATTTTATGGGTAACTACCAGAACCACATTTCTGCAGTTAGTGCAAGAGGATTTTTTAGTACCTTGGCTCTGCACCAAGGTTTCCAATGAAGACCGGTATGGTGGCTTACTTGTATGCATAGTATTTCAATACAAATCTATAATACAACCTTTTTTTATGAGACTTAAGTGAACTAACATCGAATTGACATCATAAGCATACTCATTAATATAATGCGACAATCATATATTTATCCACTTGCAACAAAATAATCAACCAACCATTCAACACATCATTTATGCATATAACTAAGATACTCAAAATTCACACATATACACAACATATAACGTGGAAACCCATCTAGAAAAAAGCCACAAGGTGCTCTTCATCTGGCATGAGGAAATAGATGCACCATACTATGTTCAAGATCTTCTATTTTATCTTTACATACTTTTCCTCCCTCTCATGCTCCTTGGTATTCTCTCTTTCTCTTTCTACCCTACTCCTACTAGTGATCTGCACACATCTTGGATCAACTCAACCCTCTCTACTTGTGTAGGAACTCAACTATAGAACCACTACTCTGATCCACTCAATGATCTAGAGTCATTTACAAAAACTACCTATCTCATTTATAGCTCAAGTGTATTTTCTAAGAGTCTAGAGGTTCAAAATACTATATCATCTAATCAGTTAAAATCGATTGGCTATCTATCTAACCCAACTACAGCTTGGGTTCCTTATTTTATATCCCCATTATAGAATCAATACAAATCCCATACATGCTTGTTACAGATTCAATAGTGACTTGATACATACTCTAACAGACTCATTACAAACTCTTCTTCAGTCGCTATCCCAACTGACTTACTATCTTCATCCAATAGGTTATCTTTCCTATTCTAGTAATACATAACAAGACACTATCGACTTGAATTACAAAGATTCCTTCACACATGTGGTTTCCACTGTCTCCAGCCGAGCTTGTACCCATGATCACTAAGGATTGTCGCTTTCTCAGCATTATTCCTTATTGTCACTTTTTGGCCATCTCACTATCCACATGCCTGCTTCTGTGTATATTTTTCCATGTGATCGCATATCTCATTCTAACCTTCTGTTGTGGCTTACTCATCTGGCGTAGCTTCCTCATCTTGGGCCTTCTCTTTGTCTTCTTCTTCTCTTTCCTTCTTCTATCGCAGCATCCTTCCCTTTTACTTGATGCTCCTTCCTTTGTCGTAGCTCCTTCCTCTTACTCTTTTATACTCCTTATTCTTACATAGGAATAATTCCACATGAATTATTCTATACTATCTCGAGGCCCAACAGGATATATTCCTCAAAGGTTCCAATCCACCAAAAAAAACTAAAAAGTACTAAAGTACTTAGAAAGGGACAATACATAACGACAAAATAGGGTACAAAAATACCAAGAATAACCACATGGAAATTATAACTTCATTGTTTAAAGTACCAACGTAATTTCCCACTATTGTCATGATGGATACAATCAAGGTGCAACACATCTAATTATATATAAGAATGGAATTTGATTTTTGCGTTAATACTAGCTTGAAACAATGTTGATTTATCAACATGTTTTTTGCAAAACACACAAGGGAAAAATGTTATTTTCTAGTAGGGTCACTTATTTTTTAGTTCATGCATGCAAATATTATTCTTAGTTCTATTAATTCCCTCACTATCTAAAGAAAACTATCGTTGGTTTAAAGGAAAAACATTAGAGTGTTATCAATCTTTCCTATTTTGCACTTTCTGAATATCACAGACAAACAAGATTTGGAATTATTTTATGTTATTGATTTTATCATTGGGATTATTTACCTTATCTTGTTCACTTGATATTTAGTATATTTTCTTATTTTCCATTGTAATATTTGGAAAAAGGCATCATGGTAATGTGTTACATCACTGATGTATAAAAATATAATATATTCTATTTAAGAGTTCTATCACAATGGAAGACCACATACCTTAATCTACTATAATCAATGACCAAATAAATGACCATTTAACAATAGTAAATGACAAAATAAATTACCAGTTAATAACAATCCATGTCTTACTAAATTACCACTTAATTGCATGCAATGAATAAATAAATGACCAATTAACAACAATCAATGACTAAATACATGATAAGTTAATAAAAATTATTGATTAAATAAATGACTAGTTAACATCAATCAATTAAAAAATAAATATTTAGTTGACAACAATCAATGACAACAATAATGACTGAATATACGACCAAATTGACCAATCATAACAACTAATAAATGACTAAAAAAAATTTAGTCACGTTATAAGTGACTAACAATAAATGACTTTCAGTCACATGACTAAATATAGTTAGTTATATGCAATTTTTAGTAGTTTTTAAAGTCATTTATCTCATTTTTTCTACTAATGTTGAGAGGGGATGCAGAAGCTAAAGAGAACTCAAACACTTCAATGGAATTCAATTCATTTGAAATCAAAGGGCACAAATGAGATAATACAGGAAGGTAGTTCTTAGTAGAGTCCATTTCCTAGTTGACTTCTTCTTCTACAGAATTATGAGTCTTCTAACCAATGAGTAATGGAACTACATTCAAACCTCCACCTTCTTTCGATAAGGATGGATTGGGTTCATTTGGTGGATACATAGCTTTTTAAACCTTGAATTTCTTCACCCATATTTTCTTATGCCAAAACCAATAAGGACACTTCTTCCAAAAACTTTCCTGAAGGTGTGTGACCTCGTGACAAGTAATGAAACAATATCTTCCAATAGTCCAACTTTTGGAACCAAGAGCATTTCTTCCATATCCACCTTCACTCCTGTGGATATTCTATCAACTTTGAATCACAAACCTTTTAAAAAAAAAGAAAACACCAATGTTATTCCCGATGCTCAAAAGAATTTTCTCATGCCAAAAAACTAGGCAGAATTCAATCATAGTTACCCACACCTTCTCAATGTTAAAAGGTTTCTTATGTGGGTAAAAATATACATGCCACTTATTCAACATCTCCCCGATGGTACTGAGTTATAGTTTTGTGTTGCAGCTGCAACTGTTTTCCCCAAATTTCTTAAATTTTGGTCCCCTCCTCATGATTTAGCGTTTGTTCTTAATCGTTTGATCCATGAATTGTTGTTGGTCATACTTTAATTTTTAATGATTATTGAAGGCTAACACTCGCCCTGATTTTCAGAATTTGCGTGTGTTTCGAAGTTGTTTTGAGTCGCAGATTTTAAGTTTGGGTTTGCTTGTTGAAGAGCCACCGTTTCGGAGGAGAAGCAGTTTTAACCGTCGCTAGATTCCAGAGTTAGCATTTTTAGTTTTGATCGGATCATCTCTTATTTTGATCAAAAGCTGTATCCATTTTAGCTTCTGCCGTTGCGGCTCCCAAAGCAACTAAGCACCCAAAGTACAAAACGCTCCGACGACCGATGATTATCAGTCTTTGGTTGCGCATGTCTTTAACCTTTCCTATTCCACCATTGCGGCTGGGAAAGTCACTTAGCACCAAAAGTATAACACCTTCTGACTTCCGACTAAAGCTTTTCCCGCATGCATTTCACGTGTATTTAGCCTTTTCTCTTCCGGCGTTGCGGCTCCCAAATCGGCTAAGCACCCGAAGTCCAAAATGCTCCGCCAACCGATGCATCATTCTTTTAGTCGCTTGCCTGTAACTTTTCTTCTTCCTCCATTGCGGCTCCCAAAGTAGTTAATCCTATGAAGTGTAAAGCCTTCCGACTTCCGATTGAGACTGTTCCCGCCCACGGGTCGCGTATCCTTAACCTCTCCTTTTTCGCAGTTGCGGCTAGGAAATCCTTTTCGCGTCCGATGTCGATATCCATCCAGCTTCCGATTTAGAACTTTCCTACTAGAGGCTTAGTCAAAACTCTTCTGTTTATTAAAATTCTCAGATCAAGGGATGCACCTAGCCGTTTTCTTGTGGATTAGTCATTTCAGGTGGTTTAAGTTAACGTTTTAAATTTCCATTCCAATGAATGATGCACAGTAATTGATTGCAGGGACGGTTGGGGCGATCACGGTGTGAAGGCATAGCTTGACAGTTTGTAAAAAATCAAATTGAAACCTGGCAGAGTTGCAAGGGAGACAAGCGAAGGAAAAGACAAAAAATCGAAAGCAACAAAAAACGCAGATCTGAAAGGTCCAGCAGTTACTCAACTAATCATGAGCATACGAAGAAAAGATGGAGAAAGGGATATGAAACGTTGGAAGAACCGAAAATTCACAGGTTTGGAAGGAGCCCAAACGATCTACTGTTTGAGTTTAAATACTGGAAAGTTAGAATTTACCAGGGCTTTTTCCCTGGAAAAAAGCTTGTAAACCATTTGCTTCTAAGAGGAACTATTTCGTTTTACAATCAGAGACTGCAACTTTTGCCTGTTGGAGAAAGTGTACCGTGGAATGTATCAATGTGATTAAATGAGCAATATTGAAGGGGAACTATTTTGTTTTCAACTGTGTCTCATTAGCTGTAAGAGCGTTCTAATTTCTTGAACCTATGTTCTTGTCTGAATGTTCTTCAGTACCTTTATGATATCTTTTCCACTATGAGTAATGGTAGTTTTAACTATTGATGAGCTATCTTATCATATATACTTTTATTCATGTTTATATGTTTGGTTATAAGAATAGATATCTGTTATTTTCCATAACACATGAACAGGGGTGCATTACTCACGAATTAATACCCAGCTCTCTAGAGATAGTTTAGTTAGTATTTATTTCCTTGCATGATTTCGATGCTTGTGAGTTCTAAGACGAGAGGTAAGAACCTGAGCATCACATTGTGACTACTCTTTGCATCTTTATCACCCTGCATTGTTAATTAAGAACTTGCATATCATACTTAAGACAAAAATACAAAAAATATACACAGTGGACTGGGCCGCAACCGGTAAAGCCTTTGTTTTTGTTACTTTGACCTAAAGTAGCCGAAGCACAAACCGGATGGATTCCCCATACTAAACAGTCATGGGCTAGTTGGGAACATTGACTAGGGAGAATCCCTTGCTGTTGTTGCCTACGAATTTCTAGGCCACAACAATTCTAGTGCTAGAAGGAGGGCCGCCAGTGCATGGCTGGCAGAGGAATCTCGTTTTCCCGAGATTATTCCATTGGTAACAGTTCTAAAAGCAGTGGACTTCATAATCCAAATCCGGAAGAAAGGAATAGAGAACATCTATATTCTATTGGCAACGAAGTTGTTAATGACCTGAGAAGACACACCAGGGAATATGTAAAGAAGATTTGAGGATTGCCAATTATCCCTGAATTGCCCAGAAGAGAATATAAAAAGAAATATCGTCCTATAGTAGAAGACTCAGTGCTGGTTGGGGACTGGGAAAAACTTTTGGAAACAACCTTATAGGAAGTTGCACTAACTTTAAATCAAGAAGGCCCAGATACCCCTCATAGTTCTCCTACTCACACTCCTATTGGCTCACCTCCTCACTCTCCACCTAGACTCATGGAAGGAGTAAATGCTAATCCACCACCCAACCCACCAAATCCACCACCTTCCTGAAGAGCCAGATCACCTTTAAATCTAACTCCTCCGCTACATGATTTACCTCAATCCTTTGAAAAGATGCTGCCCAAGTTTGACCCAAATGAGAAGATACTAGTATATGATCACCTGCAAAGTTTTTACCTGGCGATAGAAGGGTTGAGGGCTGGGGAGTATGAGGATGTAGTTTGCAGACTATTTCCGCATACTTAAAGGAGCTGCAGCATCATGGTATTTTGGGTTGCCTGCTAACTCTATCCCTGATTGGGATACCTTCAAGAGAAGTTTTAGAAGTAAGTATGCAATTCAAAAGATTCATGCATCCCTCATGAAAGGACTATGCACCTTGAAGAAAGAGAGAAAGGAGAAGGTGCACAGTTTTACTCACAGATTTGCAGCGTACCTCAAGAATTTTTCTGACACTGACAAACCTTCAGACAAGGTCCTGATTGAATATTATACCTCAGCTTTAGGCCTTGATTTGGCCATGTTTGCCAAAGGCAGGGCCAAGCCTACTTTGACGGAAACCTATGAATAGGCGGAAATAGTGGAAGCTGAAAGAGAAAGTATCGAAGATTATCCCGAACAGTCAGGAGAGAAAGGTGGGGGAAGGAAACCCTTATTGTTTACTAAGCCTAAGGAAGAGAAATCACCAGATTATGAAAGTATGGCCAAAATGATGTAGAAGCTTTCTAATAAAATCATAGACTTGGAGAAAGAAAAGGAAGCACAGAAGTTCTATAATCCCTATTATAAGAAAAGAGAGGATAACAATCAGTCTCAACCTCCTCCACACAATTCTGCATCTATGAATTTAACAGATGTAGGCATGGACAATTTTTGCACTTTTCACCAACAACCACACTCTGAAAAGAATTGTCCCCAATGGATAAACTCGGTTATGTTGTTCATGAATCAACTGCTAGATTCTAGATTAACAGAAGAGGGAGATGAAGAAAGAAAAGAGAATACTACTTCAACGAAAGAACAAGAAGAGGAAACCATGGTTTTGTGGGATTCTGTTTTGTTATTTGATGCTAAAGAGGAAAAGAATCAGGGGTACAAGGACGTCATGGGAACCAATGTAACAACAAGAATCCAAGGGTCAGTTAGAGAAGATAGTCTCATACTCCCAAAGGTTAAGAGGCTTCGGTGAAATGTTAAGAAATTTGAAAATAAATCTTTAGCTGATAAAATTCTAGAATTCACTATTACCAGCCAAGATCCTAAGCAGAATAATACATTGACCAAGCCAAAAGAAGAAAAGACAAATGTTGATAAGCCTCTTCCCATTGAACAACAGATGAATTATGACATCGTGGAAGATATTAAGAAGGCGAGGGAAAACGTTTCACTATTTGAAATGTGTAAAGTGCTGCAGCAAAAAGAAAGGCTATTGAAAGCACTTGAAACATTGGACGAGAAGCTTCCCACTGAAAATCAACCTCAGGAAGAAGAATAAATTGGGGAAACTAGCATTGTAGGTAAGTCTAAGAGCAAACAGCCACCTTTCCTCCTCACTTTTGAAATTTTCAATCACAACGTACATAATTGTCTGGTAGACTCAGGGGCATCCGTTAATGTCATGCCAATATCAGTCTGTAAAAAGATAAATGGGAAGCCTAAGCCATCCACGTGGAGGGTTGTTCAGTTGGATAGGATGGATGTAAAGGTGATTGGTGAGATGGAGGATGTCCTAGTCCGTTTGGCATCAAATGATAAAGTGTTCCAAGCCATTAATATTGTGGTGGCTGATATACCAGACGCTTACAGTCTTGTCCTAAGCAGAGATTGGTCAGCCAAACTAAATGGATATTTTGCCTCTGATTGGTCGCATTTGTGGCTGCCATACAAAGGAAGTCCGAATCAGATTAAGATTTTAAGGGAGCCTCACATGAAATACAACGTTACACAATTGGATGAGAATAATGAACTAGTGGATTCTGTATTGGGAAACTATTTTATTGAGTTGGAACCAGGAAATTACCAAGCAGAAGAAGCCAGCAACACATCAGACACTCAGCCTGATCTCCTTCGATTCTCACATGCTGATGAGATTGACTGTAACATAGTAAACTTAGCCGTAGGAGTATATTCGCATTCATTAGTTAGTGATTTTTGGACTTTGTTTTTTGATGGCTCTAAGACGTTAGAAGGGTCAGGGGCCATTTGTGTCCTAATCGACCCCCAGAAGAATAAACATTTTCTCTCATGTAGATTAGAGTTTGAGTGTATGAATAATATAGCTATGTAAGAAGCGCTGGTGCAGGGTTTAAGGAAAGCGATTGAATTAAAGGTAAGTAATCTAAAAGTTTTTGGAGATTCCAAAATTATTGTGAAACAAATCCGGAATCAAATACATTGTGTTTCTTCTCACTTAAATGCTTACCAAAATGAGGTATGGGACCTGCTTAAATGTTTTCATGCATTCAATATTATTTCAATTCCAAGTCTTAAAAATGCAGTAGCTGACCTGTTAGCCACATTAGCCGCTAGGTTGGTACCCACTAATAATCGATGCTCTGTTAAATTACGTTTCAGGCCCTCAGTACCTGATATGATTACCAACCTACGAGTGTTCGATGATGACCAGCAAATTATAGAATGCTTAACGAACGATGAGGTATTTAAAGGAGCAATTATAGACGATGAAGAAAATCAGGCCGAGCTGAAGTATGATAATTTCATCCCGAAGGGATTCAGAACGTTAGAAAGAATGTTTGACTTAAATGAAAAGTTTAGAAGACCAGCCAACGTGAAGACCCATAGCTCATCTCTATAGTTCGAGCTGATAAATTTAGGGACCAAGACGAATCCTAAATTTGTGAATCTCGGCAAATGTTGTTCACCGGCAGAAAGAGACAAGTTCGTTAGTCTGTTTAAACAATACAAAGATGTTTCCGCATGGACATACAAAGATTTGAAAACATATGACACCAGCATCATCAAACATGTTATTCCCATCAAAGCTGGTGTCAAGCCGTATCAGCAACCTTTAAGAAAAATGCATCCAAAATTGGAACCGTTGATTCAGAGTGAAGTGAAGAAATTATTGGATGCTAGAATAATTTTTAAGGTTAGACACTCTGAGTGGGTATCAAATCTGGTACCAGTGAGAAAAAAATCTGGAGAAATCAGACTCTGCATGGATTTCAGGAATTTAAACTGTGCTTCAGACAAAGATAACTATCCTGTTCCACCCATGGAGCAAATGCTACAAATGGTTTCAGGTTCTGAACTGTTTTCATTATTAGATGGTTTCTCTGGCTACAATCAAGTATTAGTAGCCGAAGAAGACAGATTGAAGACAATGTTCAGGACCAAATGGGAAACCTTTGCCTACAGAAGGATGCCCTTTGGGCTTATAAATGCTGGAGCAACGTTTCATAGGGCTATGGACATAGATTTCCATGGATTTATTGGCCATAGTGTTGTAGTGTACCTTGATGATATTACAATATTCTCAAAGAAGAAGGAAGAGCATGCTTTTCATTTAAGGCAGATTTTTGAACACTGTCAGAAATATGGCATCTTGCTCAATCCAAAAAAGTGTGTGTTCGTTGTCACAGAGGGCAAATTGCTGGGTCATATAGTTTCAAAGAAAGGAATCTCTATAGATCCATAAATAATTAAGGCCATTGAACAAATCCCTTTGCCCCATAATAAAAAATGGATGCAGTCATTTATGGGAACTATAAACTTTGTACGAAGATTTGTGCTTGATTTCGCTCAGATCTTCAAGCCGCTGCACCAGATGGTGAAGCAAAATGCACAATTCAAATGGACTAAGGTTGAGAAGAGCACATTCAGCAAACTTAAAACTTCTGTTGCACACGCACCCTCCCTCAAAAGCCCAGATTTCGATAAATACTTTATTTTGTATACCTTTGCATCCGATGATTCGCTAGCAGCTGTGCTTACGCAAAAGGAAGATGGAGGGGATGAATTCCCAATATCTTTCATGAGCACTGTTCTGCAAGGGGCCAAATTAAATTACCCAGCCATTGATAAACAAGCCTACGCAGTATTTAAAGCAGTAAAGCAATTCAACCCTTATATTTTAAAAAATCGAACCAAGGTGATCGTCCCCTACCCAGCTGTAAGGTCCCTTCTTGTACAGAAGGAGTTAGGAGAAAGAAGGGGCAACTGGGTAACATATCTTCAAGAGTATGACCTTGAATTCAAGCTGGCATCTATAGTTAAAGGACAAGGGTTGTGAAAACTGATGACTGAAAATGGAAAAAATGAAGAACACGCCTGGGAGGATGAAGCCGAATTACACGTAATGGAGGGATGTCCTTTGTTTACAGCTCTTGAGTCTTGGTACAGAGACCTCGTGCAATACCTGCAGGCAGGACTGTTTCTAGAACATTGGAATTCTAAGCAAAGAATAGCGCTGCGTCTTAAATCAGCTTCCTATCAAATTGTTGAAGGATTATTATTTAGAAAAAAAATTGATGGAGTTCTTCTGAGATGCTTCGAGAAAGAAGATGCGGAAAAAGTAATGACAGATTTGCATGACGGGCCTGTTGGAGGACATTATTCAGGGGATACTACAGCCCACAAAATCCTCAGGGTAGGTTACTATTGGCCTACGCTCTTCAAAGATTCACACACACATGTCAGGAAGTGTGATATTTTCCAAAGGTGTAGTGGGAGACAACCTAAAACAGTGGCACCCCTAAAGCTGGTGATGATCACGGAGCCATTCGAGAAATGGGGGTTGGATATTATTGGAGAAATAAAACCAAATTCTTCTCTATAGCACAAGTACATTCTGACCACGACCGATTATTTCACTTGCTGGGTCGAAGCTATCCCGCTGCACAAAATAAATGAAGACACAGTCATCAGCTTCCTACAATATCATATCATGACTAGGTTTGGAGTTCCAGTTTCGTTAGTCTTTGATAATGCTAAGTACTTTTCATCAATTAAATTAACTACTTTTGGTCATGACAAAGGGATAAAATTGCATTATTTTTCTAATTACTATCCACAAGGAAATGGCCTGGCTGAATCCTCTAACAAAAATATGATTAGAATTTTAAAGAAGATTGTAATAGAAAACCAGAGGAGTTGGCACTTAGCGCTACCAAATGCCCTTTGGGCTGATAGAGTCACCCCCAAGTCTTCGATTGGAGTGTCTCCATATACCCTTGTCTACGGTAAAGAAGCCATTCTTCCTCCCAATATCATACTACCTTCTTCCATAATAGCTCAAGAATCTAGAGGGTTGGATGATGAAGTTTTGCAAATAAGGATAAATAATCTCCTGAAAGCAGAAGAGGCTATATCTAAAGCCAAAGAGTACTTTAAGCAACAAAATAAGGTAATAAAGAGATGGTTTGACAAACATAAGGTAGGAACAAAGGAGTTTGAAGTGGGATATTTGGTTCTCAAGTGGGATCACCCCCATGATGAGAAAGGAAAGCATACTAAATTCTAGCAGTTGTGGGTAGGCCCTTTTCAGATTGCGGCAAATCTTGGCCCTTCTACTTATAAGTTGCAGGACCTACAGGGTTAGAAAGAGAACTTACCAGTAAATGGTTTGGTTCTCAAGTCTTATTTTTCCTGAGGATTTGTTTGAGTTCTTCTATCTTCTATATAAATAATCTATTTTGGATGTCTTTTTTAGTCTTTGAGTCATGAAGTTTAGTTTTGTTTTACTTTAGATTTTCTGTTTGGTTTTAAATAAAAGAAGCAAGGTTTGGTCGCATGGAGAGCATTAGAATTCTGGACCAACTAAAATCCTTGATTATAAGACTATGTATTATGGTTTTATTTGATAGAGATTCTTCTAGTTTAGCAGTTTTCCTAAATGGCTGTGAACGCATTGAAATCTTGCTTAATCCCTGTAAAGTAACTCAAGATTAAAAGGTCTGGAATACTATTTCGAGGCTCCATCCATCCCACACATAAAAATGTCCTAGTGGGGTGACAGCAAAAGACCCATGGAAAGGAAGCAGGGTAAACAGTATATTATATATAAATGATCCCATGCCAAGAATTGAAAGCCAAAAGGCTAAAAAAGAGTAAAAAAACTCCTAAGAAAGCAATGTATATCAAAACAAAGTACTAAATCTTATGAGTATAAAATTGCCAAAAGTTCCTCTCCATCCGTGAGCTAAAAACTAAATACATCTCTCACACAAAAGGACACTATGGATAGAGGATCCTGAATAAAAAAATTCAGAAAGAAAGGCATGAGGCGGACTCAAAAGGAAAAAAGTCCAAAAGCGCAAAAGTGCAAAATGGCATGGGAATGAGGAACAAATGAATATTTCTATTTACTAGATGTTACGATCCTGTGGTGTCCAAGCTGGAAGCTACCCAAAGACAGAGGTAAAAAATGAACTCATACTTCTGGCCTCGAAAAAGTTATCTTGACTTTGAAACCTTGGTTTCCATTTTCCTAAACAGGACTACCCTCAAAGATTCAAAGTTCATGTATCTGCCATTTGGGAAATCCCTACATCTAGAAGAATTCAACATGTTCATTTTATTGTTAAACAGTCTATTACTTAAGGAAGTAGTTGTCCAGAGATCTAGGTTCACCAGGTAGTCGCCAATTGTTGCAGCTGCAACTGTTTTCCCCAAATTTCTTAAATTTTTGTCCCCTCCACATGATTTAGCGTTTGTTCTTAATCGTTTGATCTGTGAATTGTTGTTGGTCATACTTTAATTTTGAATGATTATTGAAGGCTAACACTTGCCCTGATTTTTGGAATTTGCGTGTGTTTCGAAGTTGTTTTGAGTCGCAGATTTTAAGTTTAGGTTTACTTGTTGAAGAGCCACCGTTTCGGAGGAGAAGCAGTTTTAACCGTCACTGGATTCCAGAGTTAGCGTTTTTTGTTTTGATCGGATCATCTCTTATTTTGATCGGAAGCTGTAGCCATTTTAGCTTCCGCCGTTGCAACTCCCAAAGCAACTAAGCACCCGAAGTACAAAACGCTCCAACAGCCGATGATTATCAGTCTTTGGTCGCGCATGTCTTTAACCTTTCTTGTTTCATCGTTGCGGATGGGAAATTCACTTAGCACCCGAAGTATAAAGCCTTTCGACTTCCGACTAAAGCTTTTCCTGCCCACATTTTGTGTGTCTTTAGCCTTTTGTCTTCCGTCGTTGCGGCCCCCAAATCGGCTAAGCCACCGAAGTCCAAAATGCTCCGCCAGCTGATGCATCAGTCTTTTAGTCGCTTTCCCATAACTTTTCTTCTTCCACTGTTGCAGCTCCCAAAGTAGTTAAGCCTCCGAAGTGTAAAGCCTTCTGACTTTCAATTGAGAGTGTTCCCACCCATGGATCGCATATCCTTAACCTCTCCTTTTTCGCCATTGCGACTAGGAAATACTTTTCGCATCCGATCTCGATATCCTTTTGGCTTCCGATTTAGAACTTTCCCACTTGAGGCTTAGTCAAAACTCTTCCGTTTATTAAAATTCTCAGATCAAGGGATGCACCTGGCCGTTTTCTTGTGGATTAGTCATTTCAGGTGGTTTAAGTTAACGTTTTAAATTGCCATTCCAATGAATGATGCACAGTAATTGATTGCAGGGACGGTTGGGGCGATCACAGTGTGAAGGCGTAGCTTGATAGTTTGTAAAAAAACAAATTGAAACCAGCAGAATCACAAGGGAGACGAGCTAAGGAAAAGACAAAAAATCGAAAGCAACAAAAAACACAGATCTGAAAGGTCCAACAGTTACTCCACTAATCATGAGCATACGAAGAAAAGATGGAGAGAGGGATATGAAACGTCGGAAGGACCGAAAAGTCACAGGTTTGAGCTTAAATTCTGGAAATTTAGAATTTACCAGGGCTTTTTCCCTGGAAAAAAGCTTGTAAACCATTTTCTTGTAAGAGGAACTATTTCGTTTTACAATCAGAAACTGCAACTTTTTCCTGTTGGAGAAAGTGTAATGTGGAATGTATCAATGTGATTAAATGAGCAATGTTGAAGGGGAATTATTTTGTTTTCAGCTGTGTCTCATTAGCTGTAAGAGCGTTCTAATTTCTTGAACCTATGTTCTTGTCTAAATGTTCTTCAGTACCTTTATGATGTCTTTTCCACTATGAGTAATGGTAGTTTTAACTGTTGATGAGCTATCTTATCATATATACTTTTATTCATGTTTATATGTTTGGTTATAAGAACAACTATCTGTGATTTTCCATAACACATGAACAGGGGTGCATTTCTCACGAATTAATACCCAGCTCTCTAGAGATAGTTTAGTTAGTATTTATTTCCTTGCATGATTTGTATGCTTGTGAGTTCTAAGACGAGAGGTAAGAACTTGCGCATCACATTGTGACTATTCTTTGCATCTTTATCACCCTACATTTTTAATTAGGCACTCGCATATCATACTTAAGACAAAAATACAAAAAATATACATGGTGGATCGGGCCGCAACCAGTAAAGCCTTTGTTTTTGTTACTTTGACCTACAGTAGCCGGACCGCAAACCAGACGGATTCCCCATACCAAACAGTCACGGGCTAGTTGGGAAGGTTTACTGGGGATAATCATTTGCTGTTGTTTCCTACGAATTTCCAGGCCTCAACACTTTGATAAAGGATCTTTTCTCCATCCTCACTTCTCTTCATTATGAAAATTTACAACATCTAACTAATACGTGAATTACAATGACATATCCCAATTGGGGGAGAACTTTGTTAGTAATATTGGATTTCTTGGAATATTATCATACTATATTAGCACATAATCTACTTACTAAAACCTTCAATATATAGTTTATAAATTCATTAAGGAATATATCCACTCCTATAGTCATCTCTACCCTCTTTTTTCTAGCTCTAATTCCCTTCTTTTTTTATTTGCAATCTTCCTTAACCTCTGATTGATTGGATCATCCAAAAAGGAAAATGGCATAGAGTCTGCAGTGTGAGAATTGCACCAAGGATTCTGTGTATTCACATCATTGTCCTAATTATACCTACTCGATATAATGGGAATAAATCCAAGTGGCTCTATTTATACATCTACATTAACCAACTTGCTTTGATATTGTGCTTTGAAAAAATCATAACCCATATAAAATATCTAGCTATAATATTGCTAGCATCATAACCAACTATATCCTCTAACATGGTGAAAATGATACTCTTTCTTACATCAGGAGGGTATGTGATTCTTAGCTACAAATCACAAAAAGCTCTCAAACCTATAACAGAATACCCCAACCGTCTCTAGACTCTCTCTCTCTCTCTCTCTCTCTCTCTCTCTCTC
>LPNX010406523.1:314988-340443 GCA_001517045.1 Pseudotsuga menziesii
TCTTTAGATTAAAAAATTTCTTAACATTTTTTTTAATAGAAAGCCGTAAAGAATTAATAATAATGTGATTTAAATTAATAAAAGCTTTGTAGACCAAATTTAGATAATCATAGAGATGAATAGTGGAACATCTTAAATAACTCTATTTTTTTTTAATGGAAGGAGATATAAGAATTTATAATAATGTGATTTAAATTAATAAAAGCTTTGTAGACTAAATTTAGGTCATAGAGAGGAAGAGGGAACATCTTTTAAGTAATTCAATTAGAGTTGGGTTAGAAAATTATGATATGATATAAGAATTAAAAACTAAAACTCAGTTAAAGTTGTGTTAAAAAATAATGATATGATATCAAAATTAAAAGTTAAAAAATAAATTTAAGTATCAAGGATATAGAGGAAACCAAATTATATTAATGGGTTAGAGTTAAATTAAAATAAATGAAATGAACATAAGAACTCATCGAATATTGAACACATGGAATATTGAATAGTGGTGAGTGCTTTTGTTGAGCTACTTGGAAATGATTTTATGGAATAATGATTATTAGAACTCATGGAATATTGAATAGTGGTGAGTGGTTACAGTGGGTTGCTTGAAACTGATTTTATGGAATATTAAATATTTTAAGGTACTTTTATTTTGTTATTTGAAAATGATTTTAAATTGAAGACAGAAAAGAAATTATATGGAATATGGATATTTATTAGTTTGAATGTGAATAGATATAATTGGATTATGTAAAAGCTAAAATCAACCTTTAAAGTGTAAGTTAAATGTTCTATTTTTTTATAGGTTTTTTTGCCAATTTTTTTTATGTAGAGTTCTCAGCCAAAATCAAATTGAAAATTTTCAAATTGCACTTGTTACACTTGCATAATCAAGATACTCAACGGTTTTAAAGATGCTGAATTCATTTATAAAATAAAAATTCAATTTAAACAAAAAAAAAATGACTATTTCAAATTTTCAACAAATATTAATGACCCAACTTGAACAAAACTGACTAAAAATAATTAAAAAAATTGCAAAATTAAAAAGATTAACCTACTCCAACCCTTTTAATATATGAAAAATGCTTATATCTTCCAAAATTATCTCTTCCAAAGTTGAAATTGTTATTGACCTTGACAACATATTACAAAAATTTCAAAATAAAAAAGATGAATTTAATAAGGCTTCAGAATTTTCAGAATCAAAAAGATGAATTTAATAAGGCTTCAATAGTTATGTACCATATGTGCTTCTCGTTGCTCCAAAGAATATGGTTTTGTTAGACCCAAATTGTTTTCCTATGTGTATATTTTATTTCAAGGTTGTCTACTTATTGTATTTTTTTAATAGGAAATTCTGTTATTTTAAATATTTGTCAGAATTGTTGAGAGTAAAACACTCTGTTCTTATGAAGAATTGTAAACTAGGTTATATCATTTCAAAAATTTAAATAGAAATTTGAAAAGGAAGTGTTAAAAACTACCAGTTCATATAATTATTTAGCTTTTACATTTTACCCAACCTCGTTACTTTGCCATGCTTCAATAAAACTTCGTTACTTTTACATGCTTCCATCTTATTTTAGAGTTATCATATCAAATCAAACCCATAAGGTAAAGTTGGAATAGAAAATGAATAACGAATTTACTTACCAAGACAAGAATAAGCAGAGCATCTGGTAAAATTCCATGAAGATCTGATGCTAACCGCTAATAGAAGAGATGCCCAACAAAAAACAAATGCTTGAAAAATTGAAAGAAAGGCATTGATGCAGCAAAGCTAGTCAATCGTTTAACTAGAATTGAATCGGCCTCAGAAACTCTCCTCTCTCAGTTATCATAGACTAGGAAAAATAAGCAGAGAAGATAACAATCAGCACAACACAGAAATGAATGTAGCTGAAAATTAACATAAATGAACAGAAACGAATGCACCTGAAATTAAAGCTCATTTCCCCTACTGTGTCCTCAATTCCCTGAAGCTCATTTGTCTCCATTCATTGCCTCTATTCCATAGCACCCTCCTCTATGACATCTAAACCAGAATCAAAGATGAAACCACACTCAGATTCAGACTCCCAACCAGACAGACAAAAATTTCACTCCAACTAGGAAACCCAATCATAGAAATGCTCAAACGTAATCATACAAATGGACCAAAGCAGAGGTAAAATCATATAAATCTAAGCATTTACCTCCACGGATAGGCGATCTTCCAATGTTGCAGTTGAATAAAATACGATGAAAATACAACACTGAATGTAGCTTAAACGGACAGAAACAAATGTACTTGAAATTGAAGTGCATTTCCCTTGTTGCGTCCCCGATTCCCCTGAAGATCATTTGTCTCCATTCCATCATAGCCTCCTCTATCGCATACTGAACTAGACATGAAACCACACCCATATTCTGACACTTGACCATACAGATCTAGACAAATCATACAAATTCTCTAGAGCATGAATATAGGAGGCAAATGAATTAATAGAGCAGTTAAATGTTGAAATTCTATGAGAGATGAGATTTATATATCCCCCTTTCCAACGGATAGATTATTTTTCTCTAACTCTCATCGATGAATTGAAACTTTATCTAACTTTGTAACAAAATCGTAAACATGAAAAGCATGAGTCAGGACATGGAACCCTTAGAAGATGAGTGAGCTGACGATTTTTTCTTTTATTTCCATTTCCATTCATGCTTTTTGCCAAGTATTTTTCCCTAATTCATGCCTTTTCTTTCTATTTTCATTCATGATTTTTCCCAATGATTTCTAAGTGGAACTAATTACTTCTTTCTATTTTCATTGATACTCTTTTCCAAGGATTTTGGAGTGGAACTTGATTTCTATTTTCATTCATGTTTTTTTCCAAGTATTTCCCGTAATTCATGGAGGAACTAATGCTAGGACAACCCAAATGCCATGGAATATTGGCGAGGAGGAACTTCAAGATGTTGTGGAATATGATATGTTAAGCAAGTTTCATATGACTTTTTGTAGGACATTCTACATTTGCTGTAAGCTAAACTATACTTTGTTGGGGCTGTAAATATCAAAATTTTGCATTTGCATTCTGCATCTATTGGGGTTGTAGATATGAAATTCAAAACTTTACAAGAAAATACCACACAAAACATTACAACATTGTGATGTACAACATAGAGATAGAATGTGCGCTAGCAAACATAATCATGGGATTACCTGTAAATTTAATAGTAATCCTTTTTCTTTTAATATTGTGGTTGAACCAATTACATCGATAGATAGATATTAAAGCTAGATATTTTCTGTACTATCCATTTGGCTTAAAGGAGCGCCTCATGTGTTGGTGAACAAGAATATGATCCTCAAAACAAAATTCAATGGCCATGTGATCTCTTCACATATATAATTCTGAATGAAGAACATCTCCAACGGACAAAATCTCAGATATTCAAAACATAGTTGACCCAGTTTATTATGCATGACCCTTTTGTGAAACCCTATTCCCTCACTAAAGTTCCAAATCTGTTTTCTGTGTAGTTAAATCCACCCTCCTGCTCTATTATAGAACATACAAATTCATACTTAGATTCAAAATAAACACATACTCAGGACTCAAGCACAAATATACAGGAACACTGAGCACTTCCCTATAGACACACAGAAAAGGTGTTGAAAGTGTGTATTATTTGATAGAGGATAGGGTAGGTGTGGTTCGCTCTATTTTGACAGATTTATTTTCCCTCGGTAAAGAACAATTAGCCTTTTTCAAATTTTAAGGTTGTTTTGGCTTTTTTCATTATCTAGCATTTCGATATGTGGATGACATTTGGATTTTGGGTTGTGGATGTTTTGGATTAAAGAACACTGGGATGTTTTATTATTGAGTGATAATTACAATAATTACAGGGTTAGGAAAATTTAGGGATATCATGTTGTTGAGAAAAAAATATTTGTAAGTCTCATTGAATAGGTGAAAATGATTATTTGGTCAAATATATTGTCTCTAAGAAGTTTGATTTGTTCAAAGATGTTATCAGTTTAGGGTTGGATGGTTGTTAAGATGAAAGTGTAGGATTTAATAAAAACATTAATTGGACCAATCATGATAATGGAATCATTGATATGAAAAACTTTGATAATGTGAATTTTATGAAAAGATAAATACTTTTGTTGAGAGATAGATACAAGAGGGATTAGAAGTTATAGGAATAGAAAATCAAGGATAATTGGTGGCAATTGACAGGTATGAATAGTAATTGGCACAATAGTGGGCTTTGGGTATCTAAATTTCCATTACAATCTTCATTAGTGGTAATTTATTTTTAAGTAAAATTTGGTCACGGTAAAAAGTGGTATTCATTTAAATTTTTTAATCTCTATGAATGTTTCTTTATTGCTTAGTTCAAAATATTCTATAGCCATATAACCATATAAGTAGGAGAGGTGTTATGCAAAAACTTGATTCAAGAATATCTTGAAGTAAATGGTATTTTAATATATAATTAATGCTGTAGCATCCTTGGCATAATGTGTGGGACATAATGTCAAGGCTGAAATTAGAACCTTTGAGAAAGACAAAATGTTTCCTATTAATGTATCATGTACAAAACAATTTATTTATTCATTTTCACAACATTAATTGTAATTTTAAATAAAATTGATATTAATAAAACTATAAACACACATTAAGAGGAAGATAATTGTGTATCTTTATTCATTCAACTAAAACATTATAAGCAGTTCTATATTTTATATATTTTAATGATAAACCAAATCATGATCCTTAATCTTTGAATTTTTTGTGGGAACATAATTTAATGATTAATATTTATTTTAAAATTTCAAAGAGTCATATTATGAATCTTATTACATACAAAGTTAATAGGTTGACACTTGATAGGACTAAGTTATATAGATTACAGATAATCTCTTACTTTTACTTTGTGGAAGTTGAAGACTTTACTTAAATAGATGAATGCTCAACTTGTATATTTGGTGGTTAAATTGCTTTAGAAAAAACATATAAGCCATGCCCATTTTTTCCTTTATTGGCATACCTTCGAATCATTATTTTGAAATTTTTTGTTATGTTGTCATAATTAGTTAAGGATTTACATTGATGAATAAATGCCAAAATTGTTTTTTTTGGCACATATTGGAATTTGTTATTTTGAATTTTTTTTATGTGGTGTTAAATAGTCAAGGTTTTACATTTATACATAAATAACAAAATTCTCTTTAGTTTTGTCTTGACCAAAGTTTAAATTATTTTTTGTCAATCATTTCACCATTAAATTTGGAATTGATGTGGTAGGTCTCTTTAATAATTTCTCATAACAACTACTTTTTGTGTCTAGGTATGGACACCTTTAGATATTCCTTGAGCGATGACAATATTTAGATATCCTTTTGTGTTGTCTTCAAAATTCTTCTTAGCATATTTAGATCCATCATTTCATTTCTTTGGTTAGGTTCCGTTTCTTTTGTAGTGCTCATTTATTCTTTTCCTCATAATTCTACCATTTATTTTCGAAACAATGATAACATCCATTTTTTATATTAATATGAAGAGATAGTTACATATTTAGCACACCCACTATGATTTGATAAGAAATGGATGACTAGACAAAATAAGAAATATAAATATCTAAGAATTTCTTTTGCAATCTCAACTCCTTGAAAAATCAATCTCATTTTTTTTTTTTTTTTGCTGAAAATATCCTTTTTGGAGTTGTCTAATACTTTTCCTTTCTTGATCGGATTATTATTTTCCTAAATAGGATCTAGACTCTTTGATCCAAATGTGAATATTGTTTCATTGTGTGTGATTCCGAATGTTCCCTACAAGGAACCTTGGGTGGGGGAGCTACCGCAAACAACTCTAAGCTAGCAACCTCCTTCGCAAATTTATTTGTGTTGCCATGGGTTTCTATTTCTTCTTCAATATTCCCATGCATAAATAATTCTTCCACTTATATCAATTGTTGGTGTTCAACACCCTTCTACTAGGTGGAATTTATGTTCCATTTTCATACCTTTCTTCTAGAAGTATTATTCAAAGAATTTTTAGTGACCATTCCTTATGTTGGGTAAGAATCCACCATACTCAAATCATCCTCTACATCCTAAGGTTGTTTGTTCATAGTTAAGGTTTTACTCTCAAGCCTTTCCAAATACCTGAATCAAGATACTGTCTAGTATCCCTTTAGTGAAATATGTTGATGCTCAACATCAACGTGCTTCCAAAGAATTTGGAGCATGACCCTTGAGGGAAACCTACTAAAAATTTTGCAAGTACATTTTCATCATAATCACATCACGGTCAAGTAAAGTTATGAGATTTATCATCTTTTCATTTGGGAATTGTCATGTCAAGTATTTAGCGTCATTGCATTTATCTCATCATACTAATCGTGCTCATATTTAGTTTTCCAAACTCCAAGTCAATTTACTCCTTTCGATAATTTATCAAAGTTTCGATAAGTCAGAGTTTATTTTTTATGTCCTGTCATCTTAAGTTGTCGATTTCCCATCATTTGATAAATTCACCACTTCGGTCAATGATGTTGTTTTTAGTACACCTAAATCCTTCCTTTACAAAATTCTCCAATATCCTCCATCTTTATTCACCTTAATAAAAAAAACCTTTCCCTTTATCTTAGCAAATAAGTTACACATTTATTATTCCCATCACTTAGTATTTCTTTTTCACCTTTTAATTATTCCATTTTTTCTTTATATTTTTTTATCCCTTTTCATCATAAATCCTCCCTTCCTAAAAAGTGAAGTATAAATAATAATAAATGTTTCTAAGAGCTCTAATCGCAAAACTCTTCTCCCCTCCTTTACGCCAATATATCCACTTGATTAAAAAAATTAATTTCCTTTTCATGTTCCCATTACTTTTCCCAATCCCTATTCATTTAACTTAATCCTTTTCTATACCCTGCAATTTTTCCATATTTTTTCCCATTTTTGTAAAATTAAAAGCAATCATTATATCACCCTATCGCCTTTGGGATATTAAGTTTTATATATCCAAAACATAACTAACATTCTATCAAGATAAAGGAAAGTTATTTAAAGTATATAAAATACAAAAGGGGAGCTCTCATATGAAAAAGGTCATGTTGCCATCAATAAAGTAAAAAAGAAGCCTTCTGAAAAGCATATGGATCAGTTCCCAAAAACGTTTTTCACCAAGGTTAAGTCGGTCTCACATAGGATGTTTTAATTATGAAATCGAGATGTTTATTTTTACATGAAGATGAATATTACATATCAAAGGAACATAATTTGAAATCAATCGAAATAAGCATGGATGCAAAATCAGATGAAATTTTGATTTGCATTACAGTAAGATTGATCCTCATTCTCAAGGCCCTCGATTAGATATTTTGGCAAAATGAAAGTGGAAATTTAGGGTTTAAATTGCGAGATGAAAACAAGTTCTTATTGAAAGTGGAAATTTTGGGCTTAAAGTGTTAGATGAAAACAAGTTCTTGCACCCAAACTTAAATATTCTCGGTGGTTATTACTACTCACCCTCTCTAAAAAATTTAACTTTTGATAGTTTCCAATTTTTACATGAAGATGAATATTACATATCAAAGGAACATAATTTGAAATCAATCGAAATAAGCATGGATGCAAAATCAGATGAAATTTTGATTTGCATTACAGTAAGATTGATCCTCATTCTCAAGGCCCTCGATTAGATATTTTGGCAAAATGAAAGTGGAAATTTAGGGTTTAAATTGCGAGATGAAAACAAGTTCTTATTGAAAGTGGAAATTTTGGGCTTAAAGTGTTAGATGAAAACAAGTTCTTGCACCCAAACTTAAATATTCTCGGTGGTTATTACTACTCACCCTCTCTAAAAAATTTAACTTTTGATAGTTTCCAATTTTTTTGTCTTTCTCCATAGAAGGTGAAGCACTTAAATTACTTGTCCTAGCCTTTAAAATCTCTACAAAGTTGCCACAACCTTTAAAAGCTCAATGAAGATTCCTAAAACATCACCTCGCACTGGACGTGAGAGGATGTAAGAGGTGGGTACTACTAGCTTTTCACTTCTACAGTTTTCCATCCATACTCAATCACCCATGAGCCTAATAGGAAGCGATTAGATGTAAGGCTATGGTCCATTTCCATCCATAGAGTGAAGACAGAGTGTCCTTCCAACGAGGTACATTTTGTTTTCCTGCCTTCATTTTTTTTTCTGTTGTATATGTTTACTACTGAAGTTTTCATCTACATAGTTTTTTGTAGCTCAATTTTAGTGCGAAGTCCCCACGCTATCTCACTTTCAACATAATGAATCAAATTTGTTGAGAATTGTGTAGGGTCTTAGAAACATCCATATCTTAGGGGTCAAATCCGACGCAACCTATTGTACTGATAACTTTCTTGAAAATTCCATCCCTCTAATAAAATTTTATTTTGGGCATATCTCTGTCTTCCTCTATTATTCTACATTCAGCTTTGCTATCATTCAACTTTGCTATTATGTTTGCAGTCTGCGAACTATATTTTTATGTATAAAGGGAGTATAAATATTTTGGTCAATTTTTTTTACTAACTTGCACATAATATTTTATTTCATTTTGTTCTAAGATGTGTATAAAAATCTGATTCTTAATTGTTAGGCATAGGCCTCTCATATGCTCTATTTTTCATATTTAAGCAGTTTCCTTGTACTAGTTTTCGTAAGTTGTCATATTATACCATCTACAAATTTTATTGAGTTTTATTTCACTGAGTTTCAAATCTGAAAAGTTTCTCATTTATTTATTGATGCCGTGGCATTAAAAGCCTAATTTTTCAATGACATTTAAAATTTGTAGACCTAAATGTAAGGACAAATTTCTTTGCATATCACTAAATGTTGTAAAATTATCTAGAAGTTACTAGAACAAAAAATATTGTTTAATTTTTATACTATCAACAATAACACAAAGTTTCATATGCATTTAACTAATATTACTACATTAATATCATGCGTATTCTTAAAAGGTGTTTTAAAATTTTAATAAGAAGATTATACTTATTTCTCTTTGCATATTTGAACCATTTACTTAATTTTAATAAAGCTTGAAAATATATTTAATTATTGACTCATTTTCATGCTAACAACTAACGCTTTCTTTTCTTACTTTTTTAATTGAAAATAATGCATTCTCGTTCTATAAAAATGTTGCATCCAATTCCATGCCTATAATTAGTTAATGGATTTCACTTTTAGGAATCAATGCACACCTGGTTATATAGGTTGAATTTAAATTCATTGATGGACTAAAGTTATTTATTTGAAAGCATTATTTTATTTCATTAACGAAAATTCCACCTTGCTTTCATTTCATGTATGAACTTAACTATATTGATCAACCCTTTGTATATTATTTGCCTCAGAGCTATAAATGAAAGCTGGGATACCATCCCCTTCATCCACTTGAAAATCCCTCCAGAGGTGTTAAAAGTGTTGTTTTCCTAACAGTGTCATTTTGAGCATCACCAAAATCAACCTGTACAAAGAATTTAACGTTGGGTGGGATATATCTATTGTTGGTTTATGGGAAGAAAAACTAAAAAAACCCTAGTGTACTTCAAATATTCACATTGGAGCTCCAAGTTTTCCTTAATATCATGGAATACAAGGTTTCTTCGTCACAATTTTTTGTTTAATCACTAGAATCTTGCATCTTTCACTTTTATGGATTCATTGCCTAATATGTCCTTGAACAACTATTTCTAGATTATTTAGTTCATATTTATGCCTACTAGTTCATATTTGGTTAATTTTATGAATAATATTAGGCCATAAGGTTCTAGTTTTAAGTGACCCTCCCTAATATGTTTTCATGTCCATTCGAAGAGATGTTTATATAAACTATGTAACTAGGAGTTGTTTCAGTGTCTTAATTTTCAATAGATCTATGCGATAAAGTTCCTTGTGGAGGTTGGATTGGTTGAATCATCACTCAAAAAATAAAATTTAAATGTTATTTTCTCTATTTCATGAGCGATATTGTGTTTGTTTGAAGAGAGTGTAGGTAATTCATATCAACATTACATTTTGTAAGAATATTGGATTACAAACTATTTTATGTGTAGCGATGAATCATGTTCAATTTATGTCCATGAAGCTATTTGTTGGTTCTTATGGTATACAAGTGCACACATGCAATTATCTTTGATAACCCATTTGAAATTCAGCTTCAAAGACCCTTTTTGAAATTCCATGAGGGAATTGATTTCTAGTATTGTGAGGGACTAGTTTCATTTTAGCTCTTTCGCTCTTACAAGATAGTGTGCACTCTATGTCTTAGTAATGGATTTTAAATCGTTTCTAATAAGTACCTTGTAATTTTTTTATTTGTTATGGTAATAAAATTTATCTCTGTAAGAAAACCCATTTTCAAATTCTAATGGTTTTTAAGTGTTGCTTGTATGTCTACACTATTTTGGGAAGGAAAGTACATTGTGTTAATAAAATTCTATCTTCACAAAAGACTCAGTTTTATTTTCTATTACTTTTTAAGTTTTGATTGGATGTGTATATTGTTTTTTAGAGAAGAGATCATTTGTTCAATTCAATATTAATGTTTTCGTATTCCTATTGATTTTTAAAAAATTGCTTGGTAGAATTCCATTATCTAGGTTTATTTCTAATAAACCCATTTCCAAATTGGAATGCAATTTTTTTTGCACTAACCCATACATAATTATCTCACATTAAAGGCACATGATTCATAAAGGCCAGTATCTATTTGTAGGATAGTGAAGTGTTTGAAGTATCCAGATTTGAAAAGGTGTGGAATTTATATAGAGGGAAATATGTTAGTGATGCAAATTCTATAATCCCATTGACTTAGTGAATATATTCATTAGCCTATGCCATTTTGGGGAACCGGTTTGTTTTCCTTTGTAGGGATAGCTTCTTTGAATTTAAGCAACACTCTTCTTGTATTCACCTTGGGTGCCATCAACTATTTTTGTATGAAATAAATATGGCTCATTGATACTTTATACTATTTACAAAAACTCAACAAATATACTATTAGAAACCAATAACCCTAACCTTATTTTGTTTTTATCAAATGAAAGGGCCCATGATATTTTCTAAAATGTATTTATGGTATAGATATAATTAGTTGATAATTAAGGAATAATATATTTCCAATACATCATCTATATATTCCAAGAGCATGGTTTGGATATGAATTTGTGATAGTACCTTTTGGGTTATCAGATTTCCCAATAATATTTATGAGTTTTGATGAGTGAGGTATTATGGAAATGTTTGAATAAGTTTGTGTGACAATTTTTACACGACATTATTATATATTTCAAAACCAATGCAACCTTATGAGGGAGATATGAACAACACCCATGTTGTTCAATTTAGTAGATTAGAACAATCAATTCAAAGAATGCCTGCTGAAATGACAAGCCAATTAAATATATAGGCTAGTGGTAATCCATTTTTGGGGGGAGAGATTAACAAATCCACCTAGAGGTAATCCATATAGAGAATCAGAAAAGGTAAAATATCTTGATTTTGGGGATGCTAATAATGGAGATATGTCTAAATAATGGTTAAAGGGAAAGACCATATATTTTCATTGTGATTATACCACTGAGTCACAAACCACACATGCCGATTTTCCAACTTAAGGGAAACAGTTTATTATGGAGGGACATTCTTTCCATGAATTGGCTTAGATATTTTGGTAGGTAACTTAGGAATTATTCGTGGAATAAATATGAGAATGATACCTCTTAAAAGTGTTTATAGGAAGGAAATTGAATGATGTAAATCCACTAAGGAGGTAGGTAGGACTGTGGTGGAATATGGAGCTAGATTCATGGATCTTTTGACTAATGTTCATCACTTGAATATAGATAAGTTAAAGGTAAATAAAATTGTACATATATATTAAAATAATAAATTAAGGGAAGGATTTGTATACCTATGCCTGATAATTTATATCAGGTTGTTACAAAAGAAGTGATTTCTAAGGTGGAGGGTTTACATGGAGGAAAATTGACCACATAGACCTACAACTATTAGAAGGCATATTGGTAGAGTCATTTAGTACGAAAAGGTTCTATATTATTCACAATCCATACAAAGACACTAAGAATACATGTTTTGGAAGTTTAGCTGAGATAACCTATAGGGAGACAAGAAAAATATGCAGTAGGTAGGTGCAAAGCCACATCAAACACAACATATAACTTTATTTACTTTCACTCATACAAGGAGAGATGGAAAAACTATCAAAGAGGGATGTTGGACATGCGGAATACTTCACCATTGGAGATATTTTCCATTGAGGTATAATGGGAATATGTAGGATTTAAGTTAGAAAAAATACAGAATATGGGTAGAGCACATAGGATTCATGTTGCACTGAAAAACTTTGGAGTATAATATTAGTGGATAGTCTCAGAGACCACCAATAAGATAAAAAAAATATTTTTTACTTATTAGTTGATCCAAATAATATTGAAAGTTTTATTTCTGCAAATGAACTAGATGTGGTTTAATGAAAAGTAGGAAAATGGATTTCAACTTGATTGAAATAGATTTAGGTATAACACAAGGGACACGATGATTGTTAAAAGTTTTTTAGAATTATTTAGGAGTGTGTTTTATTCATGCACCTTTGGATTTTTTTGATATAATCGTTGTATGTATTAGTGGGGAATGATAGTCTTTCTAAGTTAATTTACATAGGGTATTTATTTGAAAGAATAATAAGCACAACAATACATCTAAGATGCACAAGATACACAAGAAACATAGATTTTCATTGGGGAAACCATAAAGGAGAAAACCCCACAAACTTCCTCAGAATAGTTCTATCACAAAGACAAGATGGCAAGATAGAGCAACCCAAGAACAATGTGTCTGCAATAGCTCGGTGTCCCTCCTCTTCCTCTCTCTTTGAAGGCGCACATGCGAGAGCAAGTCAGTGTGTGCCAAATGATTAGGGAGCCTCCCTATTCATTTTATTTTGTTGAGTTGTGAACTCAACTACTAGGTTGGTGAGGTTACCTTTGGGGCTGATCTACCTGAGAATACTCAGAAATACATTTTCCTTTATTTAACATGGGGACTATTGCCTTGACTTACAACATAGAGTTTACCTCATTGCCCATACAAAATGATGACATCCCCAAAGGAGGAACACACATCTCTAATGGGGGTACACCAATATACAATAGTAATATACATTAGAATATCTTCTGAAGTTATAATTACAACAACACTCCCTCTTAAATAGGAAGGTATTCCCTCTCCAAATTCATCAACACATCTGGTCATCGTCACTAAGTCATGATTGTAGTTGCTTCCATTTCCCTCATCTTATTCAATCTATCACATCTATCCATCATAGGAATTTTCTACATAGACAACCCTTTTTCATGTTGGGTGTAGGACTAGACCTCATTTAGGTCTGCATCATATCCATGATCAAGCCATCGCATTTGAATAGATCATGACCATTCTTTACATTTCCACTTCAATAACCTGTATCTTCTATCATCTTCTTATCGTATCAGTTCATTGTGTAGGTATAGTCCAGGACCTTCTTTACATTGCCACTGCAGTAATATGTGTTTCCTACCATCATCTCATCGTATCTAGATCATCGTGTAGTTATAGCCCATACCTTATTGACATTGCCATGACAATAACCTGCGTTTCCTACCTTTATCTTTTAATATCCATATCATCTCATTTGTCCTACACAAAACAAAACAAAACAAAGAACATAGAGAAAACATAGATGCATACCACCCGAGTTTTATCACCATAGTAGTAATATAGGATCTTTTCATGTCATCAAGACAACATATAGCTTCTACTATGCGAGAATCTCCTAGGATCACACTCAGTGCATTACATCTGTACACAGTCAACCTGTGTTCTACCAGTAAAGGAGAACCACCTAGGTGAACCTCATGTGCTTCACGAACTTATCATCTCTACATGGAAACACACACATATATAGATACATGTGTAAGGACTGATTATGGCCAAACAACCTTCTACACCAAGACCTTTACGTTCTGTTTCAACATTAAGGACTTATTACATATGAACAACCTACGTCCAGAATATTTTCTATTCAGACAACCTTCGAGGCTTATTAAATCTAAGTAACCTGCATACCACGATAGGGATATTTTACACTCGAACAACTCAAAATACTTATTACATCCGAATAGCTTCCGTACCATAATGGAAGTCATATTTAAATTTGGATAACCCACCTCAGGATTGAATACATCTGAGTAACCTGTGAATCACACCTAGACTTGTATTTTCACTTAGATAACCTATATGACTTATTATGTCCGAGAAACCTGCTACACTAGGGTGTTTTCCGCTTAGACAACCTGTCTCATTTCCCATGTGATATATCATGCATATCTGTCTTCTGGTCTCTCATTATTTCTAGAATAGAAACATATCAGGACTAATTAGGTCCAAGGATAACCTGCGAGCTTCGGTAAGACTGATTACATCTGGGGACAACCTACATGAATGATTACATTTGATCAACCTATGATTTTCACCAGGATGTTACGCTTAGACAACCTATCTCTCCATCTATGATAGAACTCATCACTCCATCTTTCAAGAGGTATCGTCTTGGATCACACCAAGTCTTTCTTTGAATTACTCGATATTCACTCTGGTTATTTCTAGCATAGAAGCACATTAGGAGTGATTGCATCGAAGGATAACCTATGAGCTTCAGCAAGACTGATTTCATCTAAGGACAACCTACATGACTGATTACATCCAAGCAACCTACGACCTTTTCCATGACATTTACACTTGGATAGCCTGTGTCTCCATCTATGTTTCAATTTATCACTCCGTCTTTTGAGGGGCCTCAATCTAGATCACATACTAGAGCTTCACTACTCCTCTCGGCATCAGACAAAAATGCAAGCCAGATCAATCAAATTAGATAGTACCTTTCAAAAGAATACTACCTCACAACTACCCAAGCAAGTAGAAACATATTCTTCCTTTGTTGCACTCAGCACCATGTAGGATTTCATCCTTCCGAACCAGTTGATCACACTGGATCTCAAACTGAGAAAGAAACCCAAGGTACTCTTCCTCTCAGTGTTTTTTCATGCCTAATCCAAATCAACATAACTGTGAAGGTTAGTCTTCTGAATTGTATCATGCTTGGGACCATAATTAAGTGTACCCTTTAGGTACCTCAATATATGCTTTGCAACAACATGGTGAACATATCTCGTATCTATTAAGAAATGGCTTAGGGTGTTCACTACAAAGCATATGTTCGGTCTCGTATTCATCGGATACATCGATGATCAAATCATATGATGACACATCATGGCATCAACCGACTGCGATGAATCATCACACAGTAGCTTCAATTTTGATTACATAGGTGTGGCCATCACCTTGTGGTCCAGCATGCCAAATTTATTTAGAATATCCACTTCATACTTTCCTTGACCAAGGAAAATACCATCTGAATTCTACCACACCTCTATGCCTAAGAAGTAGTGTATCATCCATAGGTCTTTCATTTTGAACTCAATGGAAAGTATCATGCTTGTATCTTTAATGACTTTGTCCTCTCCTGTCAAGAATAGGACATCGACATATAGCAAGAGCATCACTGGTCTACTGCCTTCAACCTTGATGTAAATGATGTAATCCACTTTACTCTGAGTAAATCCTAGGCCCATTAGTAAGTTGTACATCCTATTGTTCCATGTCGAACTTGAGGATATTCCATACTCACTACCTTTGAAGTGGAGTATCATCCCCCCTGTGCATTTTGCAATCCGTGTATCCAAACATTATGTACATGAGTGAGGGATAGCTTCCTATCCTACTGATATTCTATGTATCCATCAAAGTTCATTGGATACCAAGATCCTCTATATTGAACTTTGTTGAAAACTTTTTCTTCCACCCATCTGTGAACTTGTCATCCTCTATAGGCTTTCATATTCAACCTTGTATCAAAGGTTAAGATACTCATCACTCTAGGTGATCTTCAAGATCCTCATGTAATTGTATGTGCTATCCCATGGGTGCATTCTCAGCGCATATAAGGTCTTCTTTAATTTGAACACATGACTCTGCATGTCATGTTTCTCGACATGACATATTGGAACATAAAAATATTAATTTATTTCTTTTCTTCTTGATATCCTTTAGTATTCTAGATATATATAAATAGGCACAAATCCAAATCACTAAAAAAAAAATACGAATAAATCTAACTGAAATTTTATCTGATTTGGTTAGTAATCATTTTATAAAAATCACAATCAATGTTTAGGAAACCTTTATTACAAAATTAAAGTCAGTAATCATTTCATAAAAATCATAATCAATGTAAAATTGCTGTTAAAAAACCTTTTTTACAAAATTGAAGTCGAATTTAGGAATATTACAAATGCCAAATAAATGTTTTAGTTTTAAATTGAAGCAGAACTAAGGAAGATTACAAAATAGAAATAAATGCTCATGAAAAAGTTAGAAAAATGAAATGATTATTAAATTTCCATTTAAATGACAGTTATTATGTCCCCGACAAGGGAATATATATGATTCAGTCAGGTATATTAATTTGGGGCAATTTCAAAAATATGAGAGTTTAGACTATGGTTTTGTAATAATTAATGCAATTTTTATTTAAGTTTTTTTTAACTGTCCATTTTTTAAAGCTATCATTGGTTTGATGAAGCTGACGTTGGATTCGGTTCGTGTGTCCCAGGACCCGACGGTGACATGATGTCAAAAATGTTACAATGCTATAAATGTATAAGACTTTAGTTTTTCTCGCAACTTAGCGGTCGAGTTATGGAAGAGTTAGGAGGTTGGTTTCTTGAGAGGTTTTGATATATAATATGTCTATTAGCTATCTTCATCTTGTTACTTCGATACATGTTTAAATTTTAGATTGCCACATATCATGTGGATTGCCACCTTCTCTTCCTCGTCTCCAATATATTCCCTACCTTGAATCTTCAGGACTCTTGTTTTCACAAGAAATACAGTTTGTTTATGAACTTCTACCAATATTAGAAACGAACTATGAAAATGATGTTTCTCAGCTGGATCTTTCCACCCAACTATGACACAGATGAAGAGGAAACAATTCGTTCACTGTTTGCATCTCGCTATGTTCCATATGGTCCACCCAGGTTCAATGGTCTTCCGATTTTTTTTAAGGTTTTATGTATCATGAGGTGCTTTGCAACCTTCATAGATGTAGGTGCTTTACAACTTTTCATAACGTCCATGTATAGATTTGTTGAAATCTGTGGTAATAGATGGAGTTTCATCTATTCTTCCATGTATAGATGTATTGATATTTGAAATGTATTTATGATATGTTTGGGAGATTGAATGCAAGTGCAAGATATCCAAGAATTTGTAATGGTTTGCAAATGCTTTCTTTCTTAGGTTCAAAATTCCAGAGAAATCCATTCCCAACAATGCAGCATATTAACTCATCCGTGATGAGTTGATGTTCGACACAAACCCAAGATTAAACATCGCATCATTTGTCACAACATGGACGAATCTTGAATGTGATAAGCTTATATTGCAGTCCTTGAATAAAAAATACATAGACAAGGATGAGTACCCTATCACAACTGAGTTATAGGTTTGGACTCTGGAGTTATTGATTCTAATTTGTGAGATATACATACCAGTGTAGCTCCATTTGATTGCTGTCGTGACTACTTGTTCTAGTGACATGTAAGAAATTTTGCAGTAGTGGGGGAACTCGATGGAATATTGTGGAAGGGATAGATCATGTCGTTGGCCTACCTCCACCATGTTTGCATAATCCTTCCTCAATATTGGAAGTGTTTCCAAACTCTTTAACAACCAGATCTCAAAAAACCGGCCGTGGTAAATTAGTCTCACAAAATTCCATTTTGTTTATTGCAATAAGATTATTTTCATGACATCTGGACTAAGTTACTAATTATTGGAACTCGGCGTGGAATCCTTCATTCAGCTTTAAATATATAAATAAATAAAATAATTCAACTCGAATAGATCCCTTTGCTTTCTTGTCAACAGTTAGGTCACTGGATTTCGCGACCAGAAAGTTGTTGATCATTGCGACTCCAACTTATAATCAACCATTTCAGCTCATGTACTTGAATAGACTAGCTCACACATTACGGTTTGTGCAACTGCCTTTGCTGTGGATTATAGTGGAAATGTCATCTCACACAATTGAAACTACCGAGGTTTTGAGGAAAATAGGGGTCATTTATAGGCATCTTGTTTGTGACAAGATTGCTACCAATGTAAAGGATCGGAGCGCCCATCAACGCAATGTAGCTCTTGCACACATTGAGCAGCATCGGCTTGATGGAATTGTGTAATTTTTGGATGACAATAACATATACACGTTGGAGTTGTTTGAGCTAAGAGAAATCAAGTATTTTCTTTTCCCTTTTTCTTCATGTTTCATCTTTTATTTTTGAATTCTCCATGCTACCAATTTTTCTATAGGCCTTAAAATATTTCTTGTAGCTCAGAAGTGTCTTTTGCATTGGTTAATTTTATAAAGCAAGAGCGACTGAATGCAATTGATATTCATTTTTCATAGCATCTATATTAAGAAGATGTTCAGTAGATTTTTGTGGGATCACTATTTGTTGCTTACAAGAGTGTGATGGTTTATGACTTTATTGGTTTAATATTTTCAAGGTCGTGGAGAAAAAAATTTGTACTTGAAGATTTTGTGCTTTGATTGGAAATAGGTTTTATTTGCTTCACATTTTCTAGAAGTCAACCGAGTAAAATGGCTAGGAGATGCACTTCTCGCCTTCTCCAGGTAACTAATTTTTAATGCTTCATTTTATCAAACTATAGTTTATACTTCTTAGGTTCCTACTAAAGTTTAAGTCTTTAATCAAAATTCTTTGATGCATGGCTACGCTAGAGAACAGAGATGAACGATTCAACATCATAATAAGAGACCTCACAGAACCTAAGTATCTGTCCTTAGTCTATTTTCGATGAAAGCAATCGGGTTGTCGTTGAGGGATATTAGTTGGTCATAACTTCCTATTAGATGGATGGCCAGGTATTTGGTTGACTGAATTTATAGATCTAGTGAACACATACTAATAGAGTAAACGTACATTGATTCATTAGGTGCTTGGGTTTAAGCAAGGCTAGTGTAGAATTGAAGAGAGAAGGAGATACCGGTAATATATTTTTAACTTGAAACTTATGGAGAGTCATCAAAGGGGAAACTTAATGCGTCTCACTTCAGTTTGTTTGGCAACAAATATACCAATTTAGTAAACTTTTCATATTCAAAATATAAACTATAATAGTTAAAAATTTACTGAGGTCAGTTGCATCAACGAATCTCATTCATGTTTAACTTTCCAAGGGTAATCCAGATTTGAGAAGCCATTGTGATATTTGTGGTAGATTCCATTAACATGAAGATGACTAGAACTTAAAATTGATGGAGGTTAATCAAATCGTGAACAAATATATTGACTTAGGATAGGGTAATATAGATACTTTGAAAAAAATTAAAGCTCCTCTTAAATATTGTATAGATATAATTTATACATAATAACAACAATGGATATATATAGTTATTTTCATATTTCACTAAAAACTAATTCTTTATAATTTTTTCTTAATTTTAGTTACAGTTGACAATTTACAAAAATATAAAACTTATTATTGAATTAGGTGTTGAAACTTATAGTTGGGATATTTAGCTTTTAACACCAAAATCTCATTTTTTTAATACAAAATGTAATTTTTCCTCTCTACAACTTTTTCATCCCTACAACTTTTTGCAAATAAAGCAGACCAGGTGGCTCTTGTTTAGAAAACTGAAATGAATATTAAGTAGAAAGGAATCCTATGCATTTGTTATAAATTTCAATTGTGAGTTGAAATAATAGTGATAAAGTAACTCTATTAATGATTAAGCATTGCAGATAGATATTTATAGGTATAAATTTAAATGGCTAAAATTTATGTATTTAGATACTATTTTAGATTTTTGACTTGCTTGACCATATCAACAAGATTAACTCAAGTATAATAATTGTACAACAGGGATTCATTTTATGGTAGTTTTATTTTTGTATGCTTAAATGCATAATTTTGATTAATATTTAAATAAGTTTGATTAAAGAATTGTTAAAGAATCTAGTAACAATTTGTTTTTTGTTTTTTGATTCATTTTTGTTTTTTAACAATTTGATTTGTTATGAATAATGGATATAAAATTATACATTTTAGCCTTTATTTAATAGCCAACTATTTTCATAAAACTAAATGGTTGGTTGTACTTATCCACATTTACAGACCACTTTACTTATAGCTATGATAATAATAAATATAACTGAAATTTTATCAAATTTAAAACCAATAATCATTTCATAAAAGTCATAACTAATGTCAAAATTTTATCTAATTTAAAGTGAAATTTGAAGTCTAATTTTAGAAGATTACAAAGAAAAAATATACGTTCACGAAAAGATTAGAGAACTGGAATCATTATTAAATTTCCATCTCCATTGTTTTAACTGAAAATGAATCCAATTTGCTGCAAAATTCAGTTGTTTGTTGAAATCACAGTGATAAAGAAACGGGATGGAAAGAAAAATCTTGAACAATATTATTATTGTAAATCGAAAACTCTCGTATAACATTTATTGTTTCTCAATATATAATAGAGAAACAAAGAGATGTAATTAATTAATCAACGCACGTGACGGAAGTGACTCTGAGTGGGAAACTCAAAGTGTTAGAATATGTGAAGGACACAATATCTCCTGTGTCCAAGTTCTGGACGTCATTCACCAAGCAATCGCGGATGGTTAACTACCACTCCCGATGTGAAATCGCCACAGCTGACGTGGATGTTTTCTATTGCGCAGCCAGAACTGCATTCGTTCACATTTTCCACCTCAAATAAACTGATGCCATTGGACGATCCAGCATTGTTCCAATTTACTGAAATGTCTTCATTGGAGCACGTCTGGCCCAACCTCCTTGAAACTGACAGATGAAAGGAAGACCCTCCTGCTTTCGCGGCATCAACTTGCTGCAACGAGAGAAAAGTAAAGAATACAACAAACAACAGCGAGTGCACATAATACGAATAATTACGACGAGTACAGTGATTATTACGAGGAGTACATAATACGAATCATTACGACCAGTACAGTAATTGCTGCAACGAGAGAAAAGTAAGGAATAATACGAATACAGCAAACAACAGCGAGTGCAGATATGACTGCCGAAGGCTGCCATTGTTTCAAGATCAAACCGATCCAAGAAACGCAAGTGTCGGTCTGAGTAATCAATCAAGAAAGCTGCTCACAGTTAGAACTCTAGAGCTGGTATACTTTATATAATCACACAGCGCGTCGACTCTTTATATATTCAGACAAGTTTTAGCCACTTCTTAAATAGGTTTAACGTCATTGTAGCTTTTGGAGCTTTATAGCTTTATTTTATTCTGCTTTATAGATTTTATGTTTTTATTATATTAGGATTAAAGCGCTTTATCGCGGTATATATCTGTTCAATTCAAGTCAACAATATCAACTTTCTATAGCTTTATGGCTTTGTACAAATTTTCAATATTATCTTATTAAGCATAATCTTTATAGAGCTTTATGACTCTATAGAGAGCATTAATTAAGTGTCTTTAAAAGTTACATGTTTCCAATTGAATTCATTCTAATTTTGGCATTATATACCTATCCAGGTTTATAGTTCCAATTTATTGAAACCATTTGATAATTTTTATAGTTCTACTCTATTGAAACCATTTCATATTTTTTTTAACCGTGGTTTAATTTAATATTCCAAGGTGTTTTATGAAGAATTGTGTCATATAATTTCAAAAATTTAGAAAGAAATTTGAAAAAGCAAAGCTCTGAATTGTAAATTGTATTATATAATTTTAGAAGTTTAAATAAAATTTTGAAAAAAACAAATCTCCTAAAATAGAAAAGTACCAATTTAACTATATATATATATAACGATTTAGCTACCATTTAGCTTAAATTTAACCAAACTTTAGTTACTGTTCCATGCTCCAATTTTATTTTTGAGTTATGACATCCAACCAAAACCATAGCTATATATAGCTTTTAAATCTAAGAAAACTTTAGTTACTTTTCCACGCTTTGAGTTAATCTTATTTTGAGTTATGAGCTCAAACCAAACCCATCATTAAAGTTTTAAAAGAAAATAAATAACTAATTTACTTACTAAGAATATGTAGTGTGGTAAAATTCCATGAAGATCTACTGCTAACAGCCAATAGAAGAGACCCCAAAAAAATTCGGACAAATTGAAAGAAAGGCATTGATCCAGCAAAGCCAGTCAATCGTTTAACTAGAAATGACTCCTCTCTATCATAGTTATCATGGACTTTACAAAAAAAAAAGCGGAGAAGACAACACTCACCACAACTCAGAGGAAATAATTAACAGAAATGAAAGTACTTGAAAAAATTAACATAAATGAACAGAAACGAATGTACCTAAAATTCGATTCCCTTGAAACTCGTTTGTCTCCATTCATTGCTTCCATTGATTGCCTCAATCAAAACCAGCCTCCTCCATTCACTGTCTCTATTCAAAAGAAGCCTCCTCTCTAGCATATTGAACCAGAAGAGTCAGACATGAAACCACACTCAGATTCAGACACCCGACCAGACAGACTCATATTTCACTCCAACCCAGAAACCCAATCATAGAAATCCTCAAACCTAATCATAGAAATGTTGAAAACCGATCATACAAATGGACTAGAGCAGAGGTAAAATCATATAAATCCTAACATTTACCTTCAGGGATAGATGATTTTCCAATGTTACATATGAAAACAATAAGCTGAAAAGACAACACCGAGCACACAACTCAGAGGAAATAAATAATTAACAGAAATGAATGTAGCTGAAAAAATTAACATAAATAAACAGAAACGAATGTGCCTGAAATTGAAGCTCGATTCCCCCTGCTGCGTCCCCAATTCCCCTGAAGCTCATTTGTCTCCATTCATTGCCTCTATTCCAGAGAAGCCTGCTCCATTCATTGCATCTATTCAAGAGCAGCCTCTATCGGAAACTGAACCAGAATCAGACATGAAACCACAGCCAGATTCAGACCGTCGATCAGACAGACTCATTTCACTCGAACCCGGAAACCCAATCATAGAAATGATCGAACCCAACAATACAAATGCTCCAAAGAAATCATAAAAATGCTCCAGAGCATGAAGACAGGAGGTAAATGAAATACAGATGGACCAGAGCAGGGATAGAGGAGATACATGTTGAAATTGTGTGAGAGTTGAGATTTATATATCCTCTTTCCAACGGATAGATGATTTTTCTCTCACTCTTTTCAACGAATTGAAACTTTATTAATGGAATCATAAACACAAAAAGCAAGCACATGAGTCAGCACATGGAACCCTTAGAAGATGAGTAAGCTAACGGTTTTTTATTTGCTTTCCATTTCCATTCATGCTTTTTGCCAAGTAATTTCCCTGATTCATGCCTTTTTCTTTCTATTTTCATTTATGCTTTTTTTCCAAGGATTTCTAAGAACTAATTACTTTTTTCTATTTTCATTTATGCTTTTTTCCAAAGATTTCTAAGAACTAATTATTTCTTTCTTTCTATTTTCATTGATACTTTTTTAGAGAAACTAATTACTTCTTGATTTCTATTTTCATCCATGCTTTTTTCCAAAGTATTTTAAACTGATTCACGAAGAACTAATGCCCTGGAATACTGGCGAGGAGGAACTTGAAGATGCCGTGGAATATTAGAGATAAGGATAAACAACTAAGCCTCTGACTAGAAACCGAAAAAAGGTAAAGAATAAGTTCAGAGAGAACAGGAATACCTAGAGTCAAGACAAACCTGACATGGAAGAGGAGACAAAAAAACCAGGGAGTGCAGTCAACAGGGTTCCGTAAGGTTCAACTTAAGGTTGAACAAATTCCACTGTATCTCTGATACCTCAAAACAATGTCTCCATATAACGTGAATATCGGCACCATAGATAGTCACACCATACGCATACCCATCAAACGCCATCGGGTTCATACCGCGAAGAAGATATCCATGACGAAGCTACACCGGAAAAACCTCAAGCACTCGAAAGCAGAGAAGTGTCAGAAATCCCAGTAGCACAGTCAAACATGATAGAATAACAGGTCCCAGCAAAACCGGTCACACCAAAGGTTCCAATGCGATCAGGAGCAGCATAAAATCCGGGTCAATATGCCCATGAAGAACATCAGACCCAAAAGGTGCATAAGGAAAAAAACATTAGTTACCCAGCATTAATTATGGATATAAGGTTTCAATATAGTATAATAGTTAAAGAAATGTTACGTTGCATTTAAAAAGAAAATAAATTTTCTTATGCCCCATTCCAAAATTTAGTTATCATACAACATTACAAGCCATATATCAGCAGTAATAGCCAATCTAGGTGAATTAACATGTCACGCTTAATTATGAATAATTGATATTATTACACTATGTTAATGTTTACATCAAGTTGAGAACGCGTCATGTAAATCTAGTTAAAAGGAAATTTTACTTGGATTTTGTACAAACTTAGTCTGTGTACCATTCTTCCTCAATTTTAAAAGTCCAAATGACTGCAATATGTTTGAACTAAATATTAAAATGTTTTTAACCACGTTTTGCTTGGGTTTGTATATAACATCAATCCTGGTTTCTTTCTGTTATCTACATTTAGAAGTAAAAGTTATTAGCAACAGCCAAGTAAGATATATGTTATTTTGTTATTCAATAGTTGCTGAAAGATATATATTATTATGTAATGACACAAACTAATTGCTTTGCATATAAAGTGAATAAAACCCAAATGGAATCTTTCATCACCTCGTTAACTACTTTAATCAAAGTTGGTACAATCCAACGAACCGCTGAATGCTATCAAAATGAATCTACAGAATCTTTGTAGCAGATATGTCCACCGAATCTTGTTGATTCAACGATTAGTTCTCATTCAAACCAATGGAATGGAAGGTTATCCTTCCAACTTCAATATAAAAGGGAAGCTAACTCAAATGCCATATACTCAACTTGTACAATATTATCATTAATATAAATCAAAATCTGGTAGAACATGATTATTATTTATCAAACTATGAAATAAATAAAGAAAGAAAGAAAGTTAGAAGTAGTTAATTAGGCAGCGCAGGACACAGAAGCCACTGTGAGTGGATAACTGAAGTTGTTAGCATAGCTGAAGGAGATACTTGCTCCGATGTCCAACGTCTGCCCGTCATTGACCAAGCAATCGCCCATGGATAATTTTCTGAACACTTTTGGGTCTATCAATACTGCTGACGTGAAATCACCACAGTTGACGTGGATGTTTGATAT